>JAYXIM010012564.1:0-64845 GCA_037575425.1 Anastrepha fraterculus | reverse complement strand
TTTTTTGGCAGATCACGCGGAACTACTGTCAAACTAAATACATAATTTTTTCCAGTATTCATTGTCGTTTCATCATGGAAATCCTTACGCCTCAGTAAGTCGTATTACGAAAATAGACGCTCTTTGAAAAGTGTTCATCGATGAGGCCCATTTTTGGCTTATTGGCTACATCAACAAGCAAAATTGCCATATTTTGGCTGAAGAACAACCTAAAACCATTCAAGAAGAGCCATCACATTTAAAAAACTGTTTGGGGCAGCCTATGGGTTGCAGGAATTGTCGGCCCATATTTCTTCAAAGACGAGGGTGGCACCAATGTAACAGATGCCGATGGAAGTCCTCTAGCGAGTTATTCAAAATTGGTGTTTACGGATGGAACATTTGAGAGGAATTATCTCTAAAAAAATAAATGTCATGAATGGTTCTAAAGAAAAATAATCAAGCTTGCTCAATGAATTTCAATTTTAGTTGTTTTATTCCAATTTAAAATCCGATAATTCTAAATTGATCACCCAATCCGCTTTCTGCGCTGAGGTGAAGTTTCGACCAAACGTACAGAGATCACTCGTGAGAAAGTTAGATTCGAAATTGGGCGATAAGGTCACCCATATAACGGTAGTTTACAATAGTAATAAAAAATGTAGTAATCAAGAAAATTGTTCAAATTTGGTATCGGAGACATACCCGACGGTTATTTGAAAATTATTAAAAATCAGGAAATATCAACCTTGGCTAATTTTTAAATTTTGCAGTGCATTCGATGCACTCTAAGCATGATTTTGAAAATGAATGGAATGGAGCAGTAGCCAGCCCACTTGCTTGATTACAGAAATTTTGTAAAAGTTAAAAGCTGGTGATATTTCGAAAACTTGCATCCGATTCGCCAAATAGATTTTATTTTAATTCGATTTAAATTCTTTACTTCGAACAAAAAATTTCTTTTCTTTTCTACAAAAATTGATATAGAACTGATTTTAATACTCTGTTGAATAACTTAATTACTGTCATATTATAATTCACTATTTTTCAAATCTTACAATTAAAAAAAACTTAAAATAAAAATTTAAAAGTTAAAAAAATTTAAAATGTAAATAATTAAATTAAATTTAAAAAATTTGGATATAATTTTGGTTCTGGTCACACAAAATAATGAGGTGAAAAGTGCATACCAAAGAGATATTTGTTACGAGTATTTCATCCTAAACTTGACCTAAAACTATTATTAAAAGAAAATATTTTTTTTATTTATTCTAGTGCAATATACATAGATCGATAGCAACGCAGAAAGCTGTTCTTCTTATGTCATAGATAATAGAAAATAAATGCTTACAAATATCTTTATGAGGATACATATGCTTAAAAAATATAAACAAAAAAGCGCATGCATTTTTCCAAACATTTTCAGGCTTCAGATCCTGTAAACCTCGGTCTAGGTTTCCACTAAGGAAGTTCTGCTTGTTTGCAGACCTCATTTTTCATCTTCAACCTATCGGGAAGAGCGCGCTGTTTTTGCCCTCCACATCAACAATCTTTGTTTTACCCCGTACATTAATAGTATTTTCCTTATTCTACACAAATCACCCCATTCCGCGAACAAAGTTAACTTTACAGCGCCTATAAAACTCTACATCAATCTTCCACATTTCTACTCCTCACTTTAACAACCTTTCTTTTATCCCTTACATTAACAGCATTCTCCTTATTCTACATAAAATCACCCCATCTTGCAAACAATGTTAACTTTACAGCGCCTGTAAAACTCTACATCACTCTTCCACCCTGATATTTAACATAAGTCACTACTCCGCATTACCCCTTCACTAACCACTTTACCCCACTGTTAAAATGCTTTCTTCAGCTGTTAACTGACTTCTCCAATGTTACACTCGTTCCCCGTCGCTTTCCACTGTTAAGCTCAGCAAGATGTGGAGATTTCTTGAGAGTTGAGCAAGTAAAAATATCAAAATTGTTAACAACCGAATCAACGAGCTAAGCGAAGCGAACTTGGCCAACACGAAGCCGGTAAGCGATACACGAAGAATGGCTTGAGCGGCTTACGAGCGCCGGCTAGTAGTAAACAACCTAACAAATGTTGGCACTACAAGTGTGCTGCTGATGAAGCGCTAATGCAGCTGGCCAAGTGGCTGCAATCATGCGGAAATGAACGCCGCCGCATAGCCATTAGTTTGGATCAATGGATTGGTTAGTGAACCGGCGGCTTAGTGTATCAGTTTTGACGATCACTGGATTAGCTGATGGCTGGATTATTGTGGCAAGAAAGTGATCGTACGATCGATCGGATAAATAAAGTAAGCCTGCCCAACAATCAAACCATTGCATGGGCAAGCGATTGTTCAGCAGCCGCATTTTCTTACAAGCATACGAGTATATGAATGCGCATATGTATGACCAAGTTTGTTTGGCTGTTTGCTGTGTTGCTGTGTTTTGCTGTGTTTTATCGGTACAAATTAGTATATGTTGTTGTTGCAACCTCTTTTATTACCAGTGATTGCATTGAAATTGCAAATTTACTGGGGCAATAAAGTTCGTGGATCAATCAGGTTGCGGCCGAACAGCCGTCCGTGTTGCTGGGCTTTCCTCTATCATTATTTTATTTTTAATATTTTTTCAGCTGGAACGACCTTTTGATCTGTTTTAGTCAATTCAATTGTTGATTTTCGATTGTTTTTTTTGCATTGCGGCATGCAAAATTGCTTGTGCTTGCACAATGCGCGCGATATGTACGTGTGTGTGTGTATGTAATGAAGCAGCAGCGCCAGGCGCACCAGTCGAAGCAAATCACTACGTATTATTGGCTGAACCTTTTGGACCCATCGTGTTGCATTGTTGTTGCAGTGTTATGAAGTAGCTTCGATGCACTGACGCTTCTTCGTGGTTTGCAATGCCTTCTGCTCCTGCTGTTGCTGGTGGTGGTGATGTTGTTGATCTGCGCTATGCTATGTGGTGTATTAAAGAAATCAATCCGAAGATGAAGTTCGATGGCGAATTTTATTTAGTGGCTATATCAACTTGGCCTTTGTGGTTTGTGCCTGCAATTTTGTTGAGGGTTTTAGGTTATTGCAACGGCTGAGTTTTCGCACAAACAAATTGAGCATTGCTTTATGGCAAACCCATTGGATTGTACGCGTTGCGCTTTTGCTTGATTTCTGCTGCCTTTCATATTGCATACAATCCACATTCTTCGGTCATACATGCAAGTAATGCATTTGTGGCTTTGAGTTCGGGTCGAAGGAGCCAACCAGATATGCAGCACCCCGCAGTACACACTCTCAATGATTGGCCTGTGATCTCATCCTTTGCCGTGGCGGATTGGTGCCCTCTAGTAAACACCTTAAATTATTGGTCAGCGTACACGCGTGCACTCACGCGCTCGCAGTCATTGAACGCATTGACGTGCTGTTCAATTACGCGGGGCTGTGAAAATTCGTGATTGCATAAAGTTCAGTGTGTTATGATCTGCATTCCAAATTTCATATGAGCCACACGCATCTACATTCATATCTACATACGCATGCATATGCACATACATACATGCATCTATACATACATACATACACACACATACATGCATACACATAAAACTCGCATTGAAGCTGTGCATTCCAAGAATACCCATACGCCAGCGGTCGCACTCACCTGTAATTATTTTATAGAAATCATTAGGACAGCAACACGATCTTTAGTCGCTCATAGCTTCATCTTAATGGACTTGAAAAGAAAAAATAGTAATGAAATGGCGGGTTAAAGTTATTGGTATGTATGCACACTTATAGCCATTTGAGTTGGTCTTGCTTTGGAAAAACAAAAAACAAAAAAAAAACTGTCGCCGCCGGTCATCAATTAATAACAAATCACGAAAACAAATTACGCCATGCAGCCGCAGCGACAGGCATAAAGAAGAAGCGGCAACAAAAAATGATTGCAACATTAGCATGAATTTCTTCGAGAACGACGCTCAGACCGGCGTGAGCTGGACGCAGGTAGCGTCAGTGTTCGTAGCGTCGGCAATAAAACAAATTAAATGTTTATTAAATGACGCGCAATTTACACCAGTAAATGTCAAAATGAGAATAAGAGGAAAAATAAGCGAAAACAAATGAACTGTAGAGGGGCCAAGAGATCTGGTTGCGCGATGGACAATTACAAATGTTGCAAGCGCACAACGACACGGTGAATTGGATCTGGTCAAAAGTGAGCAGCGCCTCACCTCAATGACCGATCGATCTGTTCGACCATTCGGAGCTGCAACGCTGCACAGTATTAGCGCTAAGCGCAGAGCAATCAGGCGGTAGGCGGCAGTTGGCAGTTGGCAATCGGCTCAGCCTGTCCCCGTCTGGTACGCTTAATATCAAAATCACGTTATTGGTTGTTAGTTGCCAGCAACGATTTGGTTCTTGCATTGCTTGGTTTGGCTAATCGCAGCACTGACTGGCGCTCGTTGACTCGCTGCCAACTTCTGTCTGTTGTTGTTGTTGTTGAGGCAACTGCAGTGGTTGCGCGTATAAAATTACCTCTTTCGAGGTCATGGGAAAATATGAAGCGTGTTTTGCTGGCTACAGCTGACTGCTTTTCTCTGACTTGCAATTTTTTTTGTATGCATTGCCTTTTTTGTTGTTGTTGTTTGTTGCTTGTTTTGTTTGCTGCTTTCGGTAAATATGCAAATATTATTTCATACATTCACAATTGGTTGCGGATTTGAATTGCGGCAAAACCATGAAATTGAGATCTCAATTGAGCTGGTAAATTATTTTGGCATTTTTATGTTTTTACTTTTTAGCTTCGCTTATTTAGGCGTAACGTAAAAATTTAGTTTTATTTAATAGTCACTTTTTTGCTTCTTTGGGTTGCAATCATTTGCAAATTTGATATTATTTGTTCGTAAATTAATGGGGTGGAGGGCGAATTGTCAGCGCGCGGAGCACACTGGGCAACGTCAACCGATCAGTGGCTTTAATAACCTTTTCTAAACCGGAGTGGTGCCGAAACCTTGCTTTACTTTTTGAAATATCTCGTTTACTTGGCTTTTGGAATTTAGATTTTTGAGCTGGTGGTTGCGGTGTTCTGCCACCTGAGTACGCTTGAGTGAAACTCACTAGAAATGGCTGATAAGTTAATACCCTCGTACCGTCAAATCCCAGGCAGGCCTCGGAGTACGTACTCGTCGCCATCAGGTTTGTGGTGCAGGTGCGGTTGAGTGACTACCATTTTTGCGTACCATCTGGCTCATAAGGACTTGCATCAACCCTCACCTGAACTTTCTGCTACATCATAGACAACCATGACACCATTAAGTGATTGCCGGTCTTGGATAGTAAATCTGAGCGTGGTCCGTTTTACATAGGTCATTATAGTTTTATTCTGCGAAAAAAAAACCAAAAAAAAAACCATAAAACCTTCAGACTTTTCTCTCCGGCTTGGCGCGATGAACAGCTTTAAGGGCGGAAATATTTAAAAAGCTATTACTGGGGAATGGGAGAAAGTCGGTACCGACTTACAACATTTTCCTCGCGTTCTTGAAATGGCGAACGCTACGGCAGCCAGTTATCTGAGAAGCATTCTCGGACGATTAACTGAGGTAGAGGAAACCTAGCCGCGCAGAGGAAGGTAATAGAGAGAGTGTGGATGCGAGAGCTCGAGGGGCGAGGAATCCATGCTCCCACGAGTAGGAAGCATACCTTTAGAGAGACCTCAGGCTAGTGGTGGATTGCATAAATCGTTCAGCGAAGCTGCTAAACAGGTGGCTAAACATTACCTTTGAGGTGGTCAACAATGCAGGGAAGGCCGGTCAAGTTCCAAGTAGGAAGATAAGATGGTTTTTTTTGTTTTTTTATTAAGCATTGTGTTAGCGCGCAACCCTCAAGCGACCTTCTGAAACCAGGCTGAGCCTGTTTATTTCCATCACTTCTCGCCGCGGGACAACCGTCAATTATTACTTCGCGGATGAGGGAAGGCGATTAGCCGCCGCTACAGTGTTGCAAGTCTTTCCAGATGCCTCATCTCTTTCATATCACGGCCAATAAGTGGCATGCCGCTTCCACTTTTCTTTCAAGCACAGCATATGAGTATACGAATGTTTCCGGCAAAACAGGTTCTTTAAAGGCTCTATGGAGTTTTTCTTTTGCAAAACGGAAGCGCGTGCATGTGAAGAATGTATGGTAGACGTCCTCCAAAATGTTTCCATCGCAATAGTCGCAATAAGGATTGTCGTCGTGGTTAAGCCTAGATATGCTTTGAAGCATCCATGTCCACTCAAGAACTGGACCACTCAGGTAAAAATCCACTTCTCCATGTGGCCTTGTTAACCAAAACTTTACGTTGGGAATGATCTGCGCGTTATAGGCCCGTTATAGAAAGAGAAGAGGGTAGCACCCGCCGTTTGTGCGATTTTGGTGAAGATGGTAGGGCAGAACGCTAGCTTGCCCCTTTGTGTGGGAGTTTCGGGCGGAGCTTTGATGCCTTAAAAAATTTTGTTAGCTCCGGCTGAATTATGCTAAGTGAAAAACACTTTGCAGGCGTAGCCTCGTGTAACATCTGGTTGGTTGGTTTAAGTGGTGATTCGTGCAGAATCCAACTAGCACTTCCGCACGGTTTTGTTGCCTCATCCTCGTTACCAACTTATTTACCAGTTATTTACAGCATGACTATGTCCAGTCTGTGCGGTTCAAGAACCTTATCAGGTTGTTGACATCTAAACCAGAAAATTGTTCGAACAGATTTTTCAATTATAAGTCTATGAGAATATATACCAGCACCAAATCCATTTTACTGCCATCTTTATAGACTGTAGTGTCGAAGTTGTTTAGTGAGTGGTCTACCCCTATGGACCCTCTTAGTTATGTTGATATCACCCATATTAGTTCTATTGATCCTGGTTTCTAGCATAGAGATGATCAAATTGCTGATACAATTTTCCACCCATAAGTCTATTAACGCCCATTGGATAGCATCAGTACAAGGGTCATTAAATGCACCTTCTATGTCAAGAAAAGCTGCCATGGTATCCTGTTTGCTTACTAGAGACCCTTCTATTGTTCGGATTACCTCGAGAAGCGCTGTATCCATAGATTTGCCTTTGAGGTAAGTGTGTTGTACAATTGCTATACCAGAGCTGTCCAGCGAGCTTCTAATGTGTATGTCTAAAAGCCGTTCAAAAGTTCTTAAAAGGAAGGGCGATAGAATAATTGGCCTAAAGTCCTTCGCTAATTCATATCCCCTTCTACCTACCTTTAGTATGAAGACGACTCTAACAAGTTTCCAGCTATTTGTTATATAACCAAAGCCATGGTAGAATATTATCAAGAGTTTCCTGTAACATCTTGCGAAAGATGCCGTCAGGGCCCGGAGATTTTAAAGGTGAAAACGATTTGATTGCCCATACAACTTTCTCTTTTGTGACTATTACATCGGCAAGATGTTGTGGGTCATAGCGGCTCCGGCGAATTCTCCCAAATTCGCTATCATGAGCGCTACATCCCGGAAAATGAGTGTTTAAGAGAAGTTCTAGATACTCTTCTGCTGTAGAAGTCCAAGTACCATCTGGCCTATTGATCCAAGAAGCCATTGAGTGGTCTTTGGACAAAATACGACTGAGCCTCGCAGAATCTTTGGTAGATTCAATCGAAGAACAAAAATCTCTCCAGCTCTCTTTCTTGACGGCTCTAGTTGCTTTTTTGTACTGCCTCCGAGTTTTTCTGTACAGTTGCGAATTACCTGTTGAGCAGCTGAGATTAAAATTTGATGTCGTTGTTGTTGTTGCTGTAGCAGCATAAACATTCCCCATACTTACATACGGGGAATGATGCTGGAGTGACAGTACTTGGCCGGATATAAATCCGGGTCGTTTCGGTAACGTAGAACCAACTGTCGTGGAAACGATCAAAATTTGACCTCGAGAGCTCATCGCTCCACCTAGAAGGATACGATTTTTTGTTATATTCAATTGGACACGACGTTTTGTAGGCTCTATTGAATGTATTCTCCAATTTTGTAACCCTACTCTCAAGGTTTTCCGTGAGTGCGATTTGACTGATCGGAATTCTTCCTAACCTATTGCCGACTAGAACGGGTAACATCTAGTTAAATATATATATTTGTAGACATGTTTGCGCAAGTATATTGGTTCTTTAATTAATCTATTATAAATCAATACTGCCGTGACACTTATCAAATGCTTTAGTAAATGTTTAATTTGAATTTACATTCCATTCTTTGCATTGGCAACAATAACAGTTAACAAACACTAAATACTATTTGTGCCATTTATTCCATGCATTCTAAGCAAACCTCAGTGAGGAGAGAACTAATGGATTAACAACAACAATTTATGTCATAAATCTTTTTTATTTCACTTGTTGTATATATTAACCGTATCCCAGCACACCCACTTGCCAAAGGTGTAACTGTGAAATCTTTTCATTAGTTTTACAGAGTGTCTATGCAACTAATTAATTGTGTGTGTAATTCTGGCATGTAAACTTTTAAACACCTATGCAATTACTTAGGAGCACAATTGGATCAACTTACCCTTTATATAAGTACGTATGCATGCATGTATGTGAGTATGTGTGGGGAAAACAATTATACGAGTAAATACCTGCTGTTCCACTTGTAGATTTACGACTAGGTAACTGTTGGTAATTGCTTATTTAACAGTTGAAATAATAATTTTCCAATTAAATAAAATACATTTAAATAATTAAAGCGACACAATTATGTCAAAATAAAAGTGAGCAAAATAAAAGAATCTTTTTGTTGGTAATTTATGCATCGATGGCAAGCTACACACCTGATATTGAATTACACTCGTGCTAAGATTAGTGATTTGTGGTTTGGTTGGCTAGTGCACCGCCTGTTCACATACCGCTTTTGGAATTTTATTAATTGAAAATAATTTACGCGAGCAAACATAAGCGACGATCAATGCCGATACGCACTTTAGGTAAGCTAGACCAATTATGGCCGTGAGGTGGTGCATGTGCTGCTACTAAATCTATTGCTGCTAATGCTGCCGCTGCTACTATTCTTGTTGCGGCTAAACTCTAATAACTGTAGTATGTTAATTGATTTTCTGCGTTTTTTTGCTGCACGTGAGTTGAGACAAAAATTTATGTGGAATGTCTTAGACAGATGTCAGAAAAACTTTAGATATTATTTGTAACTCATTTTTCCATAGTAACTGAGTGCATATGTTTCAATTATTAGAGGTTTGCTTACTTGCAAGGCGCATCTAAAGGGTGGTTAAGTTTCAAGGGCCGGTGTTGTTTTTGAAAAAAATACAATTTTTTTAAGGAAATTATTGTCATTTCTCTTTATTATGATAATATTGGTATGGCTCAATTACGTATGGAACAAAATATCGGCTGATGGTTCAAATTTTCGATGACGCTGAGGCATAATTGAGGTTCTATGCCGTTAATGTGCCGAATTATCTCATCCTTTAGCTCTTGAGTTGTTGCTGGCTTATCAACGTAGACCTTTTTTTTTTCAAATAACCCCAAAGAAAGAAGTCCAACGGTGTCAAATCACACGATCTTGGCTGCCAATTGACATCGCCGCGACGTGAGATTATTCGGCCATCAAATTTTTCGCGCGAAAGAGCCAACGTTTCGTTAGCTGTGTGACAAGTGGCACCGTCCACATCCATATCTTTCAATTCGGGCCATAAAAAGTTCGTTATCATCTCACGATTGCGAACACTATTCACAGTAACTGCCTGACAGGCCTCATTTTGGAAAAAATACGGCCCAATGATGCCGCCGGCCCATAAACCGCACCAAACAGTCACTCTTTGTGGGTGCATTGGTTTTTCGGCAATCACTCTTGGATTATCATTTGCCCAAATGCGGCAATTCTGCTTATTGACGAATCCACTGAGGTGAAAATGTGCCTCATCACTGAAGATGATTTTCTTCACGAAGTGCGCGATATGCATTTTAATTTGAACGCCCGTTTTCATAATAAGCCTGAATAACTTTAACGCGTTGCTCGATTGTGTGTCTTTCCATGGTTCAAATTGAGTTAGTCTGAAATTGAAAAATCCCAAATGAAATGCAGAAAAACTTGATGTTTAGGTGTGGTTTACATTCAACATCGGCCTTTGAAATTTATTAAAGGCGTTGTTGGTAAATCAGCTGATTTGTTTTTTTTTTCTTACGCCGTTTCCATGTGGCTGTCAGCACAGAATAAAACAAGGCAAATTAATTTTTTGTTTTCTACTTTTCCCAATAGTTTGCCGTGAGGATCAAATGTATAAATCCACCTTTGATGAATGCGCCTTGGCTGCTACCGAGTTCAGCAAGAATGAGAAGGTAGCAGTATTGACAAATATCTTGAGCTCCAGAAACTCAGTGAATGCTTCAAATCGGATCAGATTACCAAGTGTTTCGCGTTTCCAGGACAGTCGATTCTACGCCACCAGAACGACCCGAATTTATAGCCAGCTAAAGACTGGAATTTTTTTTTTTAATTGCGCCTTGGCTCACTTGTGACATTAGAATTCTGACACTCCCTCACAAAAGGTCGCATTTAAGAAGGGTGAAGGAAGTAGAAAAAGGAAATCCCTTTTAGGTAAAAATGGTAGCAAAAAAATGTTTTTGTTTTCACTTAAATTATAAATAAATATATGGTACAAACGGAAATTGCAAAATACGATTTAAAAAAAATGGTTTAACTTAATCCCAGAATTATATTTTGTGAATTAATTTTTAAATTCAAAACTGATCGCGAAGTTTAGATGTTACCTAAGTATTAAGACCCCAATAAATACTTTCTTCGAATAAGTGGATTCATCATACATTTAATTGTCTAAAAACAAACTTTGAACATTCACGCAATACTTTACTATACAGGGTCCGGCACTCGGAGAGTAACCAATTAAAAAAGGTCGTAAATTGAGTTTGGAAAATTACTTTTATTTATTTCATAGTAAAAAATGAGAGAAAATAATACAAAACTAAGAATCAATTTACTTTTGCTCGATATGTCCACCTTTTGCCTTGACTATGCCCTTGAGACGGTCCAGAAACGAATCGCCAGCTGCCCGAATGCGACTTGCAGGTATTTTGGCCCACTCGCGGAAAATGGCTTTTTTCTGCGCCTCGAGACTCGTGAGTCTTTTAGTTTGGGCCTGGGCCTTGCTCTCCAAAATGACTCAAAGAGAATAACCCATCGGATTCGCGTCTGATGAGTTTGAGAGACATTGTGTGGACGTTATGAAATTCGGAACGTTGTTTTTTAGCCATTCTTGGTGCACTCGAGATTTGTGAGGCGGTGCCGAGACCTGTTGAAACGTCCATGGTCTGCCACCGAAATGTTTGTCTGCCCACTGTCTGTTGCTTCAAAACAACCTCCAGAATACTTTCCCGATAATATTTCTCATTTACCTTGACGCCAGGCTCGATGAAAACGATTCGAGAGCACCCATCTGCGGTTACAGAGGTTCAAACCATTACATGTGGCGGGTGCTGCCTCCTGGTGGCCAATCGATGACTTAAATTCTCGTATGAACGGTCGGTCAAATGTAGTATCCTTTCGTCGGGGCATTTAGGTATTAGCGATGTCACATTGTTATTCTTTTTAAAGGTTCATATGTAAAATGCTGCAGGAAAATGCATGCATAATTCATTCATTCTCTTAAATGCGCTTACCTTCCGCACCAGATTGCCGAAGTATCGGTTTGCTGCGCGACAATTTCACTTAAACACACGCACACTTGTTGTGAAAATTCCATAGAACACCGCGCAAGAGAATACCTTAGAAAAATACCGCAAAAGAGAATACCTTAGAAATATTGTTGATATGCATTTGGAATGTGCATTGTAGAAAAACTGTTGTGGTCGAGTCTGAGGTTGTCAACTTCAACTTTCCAAGCAACACAAAACGACTGTTCAGAGAATTTCTCACGCTGAGGCTACAGCTGGCTGTATGGCAGATGTGAAATCACGCAGCAACAGCAATATTGGTAGCAACATGTAAGCATACACCTCAACAACATTTGTACAATAAAATGCCTTGCCATATTTACACGCCGGCAGTTGCTGCATCTAATGTGTCTAAAACATAACTACTTGTAAGCAATTGTGGCTGGATATTTCCCATTTAAATGTGTTGTGGCGCAGCACAGTAGTCAAATGTGGAAGCAACAAACTGTCAACGTTATCAGCAAATGTGAATAGAAACTGTAAGCCACTCGTAATTCAACCGCCATGGGTAGTAGTGCAGCAGTTGCAAAGCTGGAAAGCGGGCAAATGCTGCGCCAAGGTAACTTAACTCTTTCAGTACCAGCTTCCCATACAGTACCATCTCGCTCAACCCAACTAATAGAAATTTGGGTAGTTGCAATAACTTAAGGGGTCCTGGTGGTCTAGAGCTCGAAAATTTAGGGTATTTTCAGGAATTTCTTTTTACAATAAAAAACGGAAAAACGATATTTAACGTGTTTAGGCTTTTTATTTCACTTCTTTTACATACAAAAATGAAAAACAATTTTTTTTTTAGTTTTAAAAAATGGCGCTGAAGTTGACTTGCCCGAAAAATTGGACCTTCTATTTATCTGAAAAACAAAAGCCAAAAAAATTTGACAAAATGGCGCGGTTTTGAAATGGAGTTTATCTCACCAGGCCGAAAAAAGTCGTTGCGAGATAAATGAGTATAAAGTTTGCGCTACAGGAGCGCGCGGACCGCTTTCTACCTAGTTAATGGGCTGTAGAATGGGAATTTCCGGGTGAAAATTTCACAGTAAATTCTTAAGGTACTATATATATATATATATAATTGGCGCGAACACCCTTTTTGGGTGTTTGGCCTAGCTCCTCCTCCTATTTGTGGTGTGCGTCTTGATGTTGTTCCACAAATGGAGGGACCTACAGTTTCAACCCGACTCCGAACGGCAGATATTTTTATGAGGAGCTTTTTTCATGGCAGAAATACACTCGGAGGTTTCCTATTGCCTGCCGAGGGGCGACCGCTATTAGGAAAATGTTTTTCTTAATTTTGGTGTTTTCACCGAGATTCGAACCGACGTTCTCTCTGTGAATTCCGAATGGTAATCACGCACCAACCCATTCGGCTACGGCGGCCGCCGTAAGGTACTATACTTTCGAAATATCGATTTTTTGGAATTTCTAGACCACCAGCTCCCCTTAAGTTATTGTATTATTAACACTAAGTCAAAAATTGATTGTCTGTTTCTGAAAAACAAAAAATTCATTGCAGAAAAAATCAACTAATTTTAATCGAAAGTTTTCATCTTCCCAAAAATTCTTAACCATTATTGATATGGCTCCCTGTGACTTCTACTTATTCGGAAAATTGCATTTGGCCATGAAAGGATAACGTTTTGCGTACGTAGGCTTGTACCGACATCCTGAAGGACATTCCGGACTCCGATCAATGACCTAAAACACTCTTTCGAAAAGCTTTTAGATCGCGCAAAACAGTGTATCGCGGCCAGAGGGGATGGTTTTAAATAAATAAACTCGAAGTTATCAGAACAAAGTTTCTGTCGTTTCTATTTTAGCGCAGTCTTGTTTATTTTGGACTTCACCTTGTATGTACAATTACTAAGATTTCTAGCTTCAACGGTTGAGTTTTTGTACTGCAAGGGTTAAACAAATTGTCAAAGCAGCAATACATATAATTTTATTAGGAACTTGTGTGTATGTATGTGTGGTTGTAGTATAATAAGAGTACGTACTACGAGCGACATGACAGAGTCGAAGGAACTTAACTAGAACTCTGAACCTTGCTGATGAAATCTGACCATGGGTTCTATGCTAGTGCACCCATTTTGTTTTGTTTTTTGTATTTTAGCTAGAAAACATTAGATTCTGACGTTGACAGAACAAGAACAAAAAAGTTATAGAGCAATAAAAATAAGTATAATTGTAGTTAAAAAAAACAAAAACATTCTAAGCTGCTCCGCTGTTTTGATTGAGCACCACCAGTGATCATTGTCAGATTTTTGTCTCATACCACCATGCCACCACTACCAAATATGCTAAGAAATGAACTGCTCGATAAACTTCAGCTATTGCTCTCATGCTGTGCCGACACAGCTACTCAACACATTTGTGTTGCACCAGCATGCATACCAACAGGAGCGTTCCTTGAAAATGCGATCCACGCTCTAAAACAAGTATGTAAGTACGAGTATTATGCGCTATGTCTCGTCCAAATTTGCAACAACCACAGCTGTGAATTCGCGAAGATTCACAATTGAAATGCGCAGAAAATATGCGCCGCAACAACGATGATGTCCAATTAACGTGGCTTGCACTGTGCAAAGCTTCAGATAGAAACCAAAAACAAAAAAAAAGTAACTAGACAAGAAGCGGAAAAGAAGTGGTGACGAAGATTAAGAAGTGAAAGAAGCTGAGCTTGAGTACCGGCTACGATGTGTACATGCAGCGGCGGCTCCCTTAGTCAACTCACATGGCATCCATAGACAACAACGACATGTGACTTATGATTAGAATCATGGCGTGACATGGGCCATGGGCCATCAGACTGTTTCATACATACTCGTAGTAGACAACAAAGTAGCTATGAGCTATGAAAGACAAAATAAAAACATAGTATTTCTTAATATGTACTCGTATGTGTGTGAACTTACTGGCAAGTAAGCGTTGTTGATGCGAGTTAATGAAGCGAAGAGTTTAACTGGCCAACTTCTTAGCTGGCTTATATACGAGGATGTGAGCCAAACTGATTAATGTCAGTGCAATGTGGCAAAGAAGCTGGCTAGAAAGTATGCATTTAATTGCAGTTGCAAGTAACTACTTTGCGACTAGATGTGATAGACTTAGGCGCTAAAGAATCAGTAATTTGTGTGCTATCTTTCAGTGGTTTTTTGGAAGAAGAGTCTAACAACTTAACTAACCGTAAATACGCTAAAAGCCAAGGGAAATATTCACTGACCGAAGCGCGTTGCATGCGATTCAGCAGTTCAGCCTAGCAAAGTGAGTTAAATTGAACAAAGAGCAGACCTTTGGCAAACCAGCTAGCTTGGAGAGTTGCCCACATAGCGTTTTTTTATTGTGCTGTTTTAGTATGTATAGTCTTTAATAAAAGTCTCTGAAAAAACACGCTGATTAATAAGCAGTAGTGAGCCATTTCCGATCCCATCCTTTATTAACGCCTGACTAGTTTTATTTATTTCCCCGACTTGTTGAAGTACATTTTCCAATCAATTAATGTTTGCATTTGAAAATTAACACTTTTTTAGTGTTTTTAATATGAATATGTATCCTTTACTAATATACCAATCCGATTATGTATGCAATTTACATAAAGAGCGATGGTCCGGTCTAAAACTCTGCAGAACTGCAAAGTGATTTGTGACAAGTCCGAATAGAAAATTGTCAAACTTTCTACTAAAACTTGGAAGGAAAGACGTTCGGTTGATGGCCGGTATTATTACAGGACACAACACATGAGGTCAGCACCTGACCACCATTGGAATCATTGAGGATCCGATGTGCCTGTCGTGCTTGGAGGAGGCGGATAGCACTGAGCTCTTTCTCTGAGAGTGTCCTGCTTTTGCTAGAGCACGGCTACGAGTTTTGGGTTCCGATGTCATGAGAATGAGTAATATTCGTTCTCTAAAACTGGAGGATATTTAGAGATTTGCGAAAGAATCTGAAAAATTCTCTCAGGACTAACTATCTCTATCTCTGTCTCTATTCTTTCCTATGTCTTTCTCTAATACTTTTCTCCTTTCCTCCTTGAATACCTACCCTCTTTCCAGAGCTATAAATACAATTGGGCCTGAGTGGTTTGGGAGCCACCAAATCTCTTGGTGCTCCTTGGCTCGACCTTTTCAAATTTCAATAAACTAATCGTTCGCATCAACTCAACTACAACTTCACATCAGTCTTTGCAGGCGTTGCATAATGGGGATTTTTCAACACATTTTGTTTATAAATCCTAGAGAACGCAATTATTGACTGATTTTAGTAATTTTTTTCTTAAAATGCTCTTAAATGATTTTGGCCCGAATTTAATTTTTTTTTATTATATCGAAACACACCCTTAAATAAGGGTACATTTGTGAAAATTCTGAAAAATTTTAAAAATAAGAAATGTAAATGAAAGTGTATTCAAATTCGGTTTTACATTTTTTTATTGTAGTTCTAATCAACGATAATAAATCCCGGCAAGTACGCAAATTTCCAGCAACCCTTAAGAGGTGAAATACCCCAACTACCTAAAAACTATCTAATTTTTTCAAGAACAAACCTAGAATATTCACCGGAGAAATAAAAAAAAATGACACATACCGTTTTGGGGTTGCTGAGTCCGAATTCGTTAACAGTTTGTCCTTTCGGGGTCTAATTAACGGTCGGTTGAAGGTCAAATACAGAATATTCACCGGTGAATTAAAAAAATTATATATACGTTTTTAGAGCTGCTGAGCCCGAATCCGTTATCAGTTTGCTCTTGTGGGGTCAAATTGAAGGTCAGTTCAAGGTCAAACACATAATATTTTCCCGAAATATTAAAAAAAAAGTTGAGGTATATGGTTTTGAGGTTACTGAATCATAATTCATCGCCCGTTTGTCCCTGCGAGGTCAATCCTAGCTCTGTATCCATTTAGCTTTAGTCCAAGGTAATCAATAGGCTTGGCATCGTTGTAAACACTCCTGAATTAGGGTGAGACTTTTCCAAACACGTATCCGAAAGCGAGCTAAAAATTGTATTTTTTGTACATTTTTAAGCCAAAAATAAATATATTAGTACAATAGTTAATCGAAAACACCGAAAAAAATTTTTTTATAAACAATTTAAAGCCGAAATTTTAATCAAAAATCGATTTTGTTTTTTAAGAAACCGCCATTTTGACAAAAGAAAAATTGTTGTGCTTATTCCTTCTATTAATTACTAGATTTAACATTACTTTAACGAAATCTGTTTGGTTTTTTTAATTTCAGAGGATCCAGTTCAGAGATATAGTGGCCACCGCAAAACGTTTTTTTTTAGAGGAGCTATCAGAGATCAGCTGTAGCTCCTTTCCAAATGAATATTTTTACTAATACTAAGTCTTAAAATACAAATAAAAGATAACATAGTATGTGTACAAATTTTTAGATCAATAAATTTAAAAGTTTTCTCAGAAAAAATTCTGGAAAATTCGCTTTTTTTTGGCCTTCTAACTGTATACAACCCCTTAAGGGTTGTCTTGTAAGATACTCTAACACTCGATTTTTAAAGAATGTGAAACGAAGAAAAGATTTGTCCTAACTTTTGGCTGACTTTTATGTTTGGAAAGAGTAGCCATTTTTGAACAAAATGTGTCAAAAAATCCCCACTGTGTGTTGCGGCTTTTAAAGCCGTTCAGGCCTTACCGGCCTGAGTAGTAGTAAGTAGGCAACTCCATGCGATAATTTTCGGTCGTGCCATTTATTCAAAAGATTTACGTCTTATAACGAATATTTGAGGGCGTTCCAGCAATCTATAGTATTTTTTATTATTATAAATATCTGTGCATTTGCTACTTTTTAATTAAATTTAATAATAATATTTACAACGCCTCTATTTTTAATGATTAAATATCAAATACAAATATATATTTAAATTTATGTGTACATATGTATAAGACCAAAATAAAGGGTCTTTCAAAAGTGGCGCCTACATGTCAGTAGTGAATAATTCCCAGATGGTACCTTTCTGTATGCCTCTTTTGATATATTCCAAGTAGTCAGATGTACAGTTTTACACAATGGAACAGTTTGTAAAAATTTTTGAGACTTATTATGAAAATGGTCGATCTTTAAGAACAACATAAAGCAAAACTCGTAATTTTTTTATGGAAATAATCGTGCGAATGAGTCAACAACCCAAAGGTTGGTGAAAAAATTTAAAGAAACTAGTTCTGCCGAGAATAGAAAAAGTACTGGCTGACCAAAAACTAGACGTTCTATTGAAAATATTGCTGCGGTAGCGCAAAGTGTTACTAAAAAACCTTCAGCATCGATATCGGGACGATCTCAACTATTAGCCATTCATGAATCGACTGGTTGCAGGAGTTTGCCTGTAGACCTGCTTATAATGGACCTTCAAATTATGTAATTTTTGACATATAATTGTTAAGAATCATATAAAAATAATAAATGGCGGCCGCCATAACGAAAAACTTGTTTTCTAATAGCGGTCGCCCCTCGGCAGGCAATGGCGAACCCCCGAGTGTATTTCTGCCCTGTACAAGCTCCTCTTCCCTCCATTTTGTATCACTGCTCCATCCTTATTTAATAGTAGCACCTCATGTTTTAAGTGACGTCCGCTGTGAAGTTCAATCCAGATGTTGTTTTTTCGATTCTTTTGTCAAGACAATACTTCTCATTCAAGGGTAATATAAGAAAAGCCACTTATCGGTAAACGTTTTTGAGTAATATTATAGGTTCGTTCATTTATTCTTGTCAAAGCGGATTGATTTGAAACAAAACAGTTTAGTGACTGCGGTATGTCCTAAATTTCATTTCCCGATTACTGTTTCTCTGGCATTGAATATTTTGCTCGTTGTGCAATTTTTGTGCATCTCACAACTGCCCATAGGCCCACTGCAAAGAATCAAAAAAGTAAAGATTGCATAGTAGCGAATGGAGCAGCATTTAGTGGCGCAAGAACCATGTAGATACTTGGACGTGCACATAATCTACTAATGGCTAATAAGAATGTTCTTAAGTGCCCATTGTTGTAGGCTTTTACTTTCCATTTTTCCTTTGTGTTCGTTGCACACGTGAAAGCTATCTGGCGATTGCAGCGGCGCATCTTTCACATCCTACTAAGTAGTACGAGTATTTGCAGCTGGGCGCTACATGGACAGGTACATATTGTCAATTTTATATAGCCAAAAATGGGCAAACAAGAAGTCAGATAGCAGATTTGCTGTTGTCGATGGTGTGCGGAATTTTGCTGTCGAAATTATTAAATACATACTTACACACATACTAGTACACATAGGTATGTGCAGATGCACCTTAATGCCAGTCGTTGCCAGATCGACGCCCGACCTGTCTACATCATTGCCTTAAAAGGTAGATAATTTAGGGTAAATGAGCTGCCCATTGGGTTTGTAACGAGCTTATCGATATTATTGTCTACTCTTATGGTTTTCTTATATGTACGTTTTTGTGGTAACAACTGATTGCTGATAGCTCATTTTCGTCTAATTTAAGAACAGCTCGCCTGTTCAGCGCTTTGATATGAAAGTGCATTTGACATTTGTAAACAGCACAAATGCCATAAATGGTGCGGACATGACAAGTTGGATTATATCCAATGTGGTTAAGAATATTGCAAATTTTATATTGTAAAGCAGGATTTCAAGAATTTATCTAGTAGATATGTATGCGGTGTAGAGTTCACGTGTTAATTTTCGATGATTTAATATACAAAAAGCAAAAGGTTCCAAGTATAAAAAATAAGTACAATGTGCAGTTAAGCATTTTATTTGTAGAAGTCAGTAAACTCTTAAGATTCGTCGATTTGGCCGAGTCACCCTTGGTGACCTGAAAACAGCAATCAATGATTTCCAGAATAGTCTAAAACGGGCATACGGGCATTGCAGGAAACGAAAAAGTGGATGAGATTGCCAAGAGCGCTGTTTACATTCCATTTGAACAAGCATACTGAAACCTTAAAATACGATGTATAGCGTTTTTCAATAGGTGCGCTTCAACTTTTTTCCGATAGGGAGGGCGAACGACGCAATATTTTTTATTTTTCACTTGTCATTTGTAAACTTCATTAGTATACATTTCATCATGGAACGCTACACACTTGAGCAACGATTGCAAATCGTGCAAATTTTTTATGAAAATAATCGTTCTGTTGCTGCTACTTTAAGAGCATTACGACCATTTTACGGTCCATTTAACAAGCCGTCCCGTTTTGGGGTTATGTGAAGCCATTGGTCTACAGTAACAAGCCGGCGACGATTTGTGAGCTCAGAGCCAATATTGAACGCGAAATTGCTGGAATTTCGGCCGATTTATGCAAAAGAGTGGTCGAAAATTGGGTTCAACGATTGGACTTCGTAAAACATGCACGCGGTGGTCATGCAAAAGAAATCGAATTTCATACTTAAATGTATATGTTCAAACTCGATAATAAAAAAAAATTAGTTAAAAAAGTCAACCCGTTTGTGTTTTATTCAAAAAAGTTCAAAAGTTGAAGCGCTCTTACTGAAAAACGCTTTACAATGACGTCGTTGCGGACATGAAAATACGGGTAGATAGAAGGTGGAACAATCTAGCCCCTTGCAAAAAAAAAAAAAGAATGCAGATAAATCCGCCAGATTCGTACTAGCCTTGTCTAGAAAAGAAAGCAAAACTACTATAGGTATACTGACAGGGCCCCGGATAATCCGAGGCAGGTAGGAAGGCACTCCAATACCACTCAGTGCTGAAAGAATTAGCGTCCGATTCGCTGAGTTGAAAGCGTTCTTTATGTCCAACGTTATGACAGCGCAATATTGCATAGAGCCGGATGCCCCACCTGTCCTGTTAATAGCCTCGCTCGCTATTTCGACCACCAGTCGAAAGGGGTCGACAGTGGATCTTGCTCACCTGAAGCCAAATCCTCGCTCCGCGAGTCCTGTTGGCCCCTTTATTTTCTGCATGTATTTCTGCAACCGCCCACAGATGATTCTTTCTAGTGTCTTCCTCACTGTATCTAACAGACAGTGATCAGACAGACATCAGTATGCTGATGGATCATTTTACAATTTGCCCGGTTTTAGCAGTAGCACTAAAATCTGTCGCTTCCATCTCCTGGGAAATATAACAGACTTGACTTTGCTGTATTGCCTGTTGCAATGCGTGTCGGGCTTCTTAATGAAGGGCCTGCTGAACAGGACAAGATGGCCAGCGACGTGCTCTTTGAGCTCTTCTGCGAGCTTTGTTGCAACGTTTTCAGAGTTTCGTGATTTCGTCTGTCCACCAATATACAGGCTCCCGGTATGAAGTTCCTCTGCGTCTGGGCATCGCTGCATCGCAGGCTTCTTTCAATCGCTTTGCTACTTGGTTTGCTCGCTGTTCTGTAGGTTCAGCAACAAAGTACACCCCGCTCCAGATCGCTAGAAAAGATTCTGCATCAAAGCATTCTTCTTCCAAGACTCTTTTTGTACTTTTCTTGTCGGCTTGAGCATGCCAGTTGTGTACAGGTTCATTATGATGCATGGTGATCTCTGTGGGTGTACATGCTTGAAATATGCCACTGCACGCGAGTTCCCGTGGATCTATCGGCGAAGACAAGGTCTATGACTTATCGTCCAGTACCAGTATCGAACGTGTGGCATCCTGCCGTACTTAAAAGCGTCAGGTTCAAACTAGCAAACGTTTCTTCCAGTATTCTTACTTCGGGGCTGGTCCGTAGGCTTACCCATGTGGTCAATCACGCGTTAAGGTCACCTGCAATGATGATAGATCCCCTGTGTCGGAAAACCTGAGGTCATTCTCGGTGGTGTACGAGTAGCTTACAATGAATAGGCCCTTATTTATTTTTATTTTTATGTTTTTTTCTATATCTATATCCAGATAGATATAGCTCGATTCCTTTATGCTGATACGTTATGGGAGCAAAATTATAATACCCTTGTGCCCAAGTACGCTCGGTTATAAGCAGTTTGTTTTTTACTTCCATCGGAGACAAGTGCTTTCCATTGATAAAAAAAATCCATTTTCTTTACTTTTATGAGGAAACGTAGCAACCTCAACCACTCCTCATTATACCTCATCGCACTATTTATTTATTACACATCTCAAACACTAATATCATAACTCATAAGCTTAATAAAATTTCCTATACCTATACTCGTATGTATAAGAAAATATTGCAATATCATAAGGAATCTTAGCTTCTGCGCAATTCGCTGAAATTGATTATAAAAACAACAAGAACGTACACACACGCATGCGAATACGAGTATATATGTTAGTATGCTTGTGGAATAATCAAGCAACCGCACAGGAACAACTCGCGTACTTTATTTATTTATTATGTGTCCCTGCATGGATCGTGAGAAATTTATTTTTTCTGTGGTTAACACTTGACAGCGAATTTTTGCTCTTGATGCCAATGAAGGTATTGATATTGTCAGTGCCCATGTTGTTGGTGTTATTGTGGTGCAAGCAGTTCAAGTTGTTGACTTTGCCCTTGACAAAGACCAAGAATGGGAGAAAAAGTCAAGTCAAGTCAATCCAAGCCAAGCCAAGTCGAGCTGTACCCAGTTGAGCCATGTCGGCAATAAACAAAACGCTGCCGTACTCGATGACGTTGGCGATATTGACTTGGCATTGCAGCAGAAGTCATACCAATCGGCAGACAGCAAGAAAATAAACAAGACAAATTAAAAAAACAACTTAAAAAAGCAAACATATGTATGTATACTCGTACAAAGGTAGGTAGGTATGTATGTATCGTATATATGTTTGAAAATATATAAAGATGAAGTTGGGGCGCTGCCTTTTACTTCAGAATTATGGGCCAACAGGGTTTAAAAACACTTGGCGCACCTGAGAATGTTGATAGCCTCACGTACCAACAATGTTAGCAGTAACCTCAGCTGCCAGTACAGCAACAACAACTACAATAATAGTACACAAGTCAGGCAGGCAGCTAGAGGAGTGAGAGCAACACGTAACATTAATGCGGCGCTGCAGTGTGGCGAATGTTTTGTTTGGACAACGCTGGAAGCAACAATGGCAACAAAGATAGTGACGGCGGGAGCCACCAAAAAAGGGTCCTTTCGCACACATTCGTTGGAGAGCAAACAATTGTAGCAACAACAGCAAATAGCTGGGCTATAGAAAAAGCAGCACCAACTTACTTGCAACACAATTTGACTGGCATCACTTGCCACGACTTGACTCGACATGACTCCACTGAAAACGTTGCATTGCGATTTGCGGCGGCGACGGCGACTTGCTCGCCACGTTGCTGATTACTCGCGTAAAAGTACAAAAACCATTACGAAAAAAGTACAATTTCAATACTCTTAACCATGAAATTCAAACCACAAAGGACAAAATGTGGCAGACGAATAGGGCCAAAGGTGAGTCAAACACGCGAACGAAGTGAACGTATGTAGCGGCAGACAAGGGGTTTGTTGTGCGCTGGACCGGTCGCGCATGCGTAGATTCGCATGGGTATCTGGTGGATATATGCAGGATTGTTGCAATGTGCGTTCAAAGTGTTGCAGCTCGTTGCTGGTCGTGACAAAATCAATGTTTCTTGAAGCTATTGTCGCGTCGAGGTAAAAACATAAATCTGAGATGGTTGCTTTGACAGTGTCGCATTGTTGCGCAAATGCCGGAATTAAAATATTATAAGAGTATTAATGTTTTATCAGATCTCGGATACTTCGAGCCATACTTCGAACACATACCGTCGAAATGATAAAGAAATTTGTTTATTATGGCGATCGTCAATCGCCCTTTACAAGATCCACGGAAAGCATGGAAAGGATTTTCATGACGTTATTAAATTACTCATTTGTCGAAACGGATATCAAACACATACTTATGTACGAGTATGTATGTAGCAGCTCATAACTAATTCAAAGGGAAGCTCTGGTGAACCTACATATAAGCAAAGGAATCTTAACATTGAGATTTAACATACTTCAGCATACCTATAGTAAATCCGATTTTTAATAAAAACTTTAGTTTTTATAGGGGGCAAAGTCTTATAAGGTGACAGTTTTGACATTTGATTTTCTGACATGTACTCAATATAAGCTTCGGAAGTTTTCACAATGAATTCAATTTCGCTCCAAAATCATGTCAAAGAAAATGTAATCCACTATGGAAATGGTGGATCTGTAAAAGTTACATTTTGTAAAATTCGCGATATTTTCTGCTGAGACCGCTATTAAGAATTTGGTCCATAAATTTAAGTCCATTGACTTAGTACATAATTTGCGTTTACGATTTGCGTATTTTTCGTAAGAATTCAGTTTGAAAGCCTTACAAGGTGCTACTGGTACAATATTTCAGCATGACCAACTATTCACTTCGCCATAAATTCGCTCAATTCTTTCAAGAACATCCCACTAGTTTTTCTGAGAAAATATTTTTTTCAGACGAAAGAATACAGCCATCAAAGCGAATTGGATACCGAAGGTGGCACCTTCCGAAAACCGTTACTTTATTTGTCGCAATAGTGACGACAGCCATCGGCATCGATTTTTGGCCACGAGGAATATCGTAGGTGATGGAACGATGAGCTGAATAGATACAAACGCTCCGGCTCTGAAAGTATTCGATGCGGTACCAGCTTGTGGTAGTAGAGGAAAAGGAAGGCCTCCTCTGCGTTGGAAAGATCTGGTGGAGAAGGTCTTGACTTCACTTGGCACACGAAAGAAACAACTGGCGCGCTTTGTTAAACTCGGCTGAAGTCACGTAATCGGTTATAGTGGCAATTAAGAAGGAGAAGACGACAGCCATCATAATAGTAAAAAACAGATAAACAAAACAAAAAAAAAAAAGAAAATAAATTACATGTTTGTGAAAATTCAGTGAGTGGTAATTCCCCTTCCTTATTTTCATATTTCCGGAGCATGACGTCGCAGCGAATTCGAAAGGCGCAATCTCTTATTCCATTATTCTTGCATTTCCATTTGCATTAATATGTCAACCAGCAAATTGCCGCAATTGAGGTTTTGAAAATACAAGAGCGCTTGTGGAGCAAATTTTGCATGATCAACGTGTCACTGTTAAGGGCGCTATGTGGTCTAGAGTCGTAATCGGATCATCTTCCTTCCGAAAATTCAGCTGGAAATGCACTTGCGACTAATGAACTATGCTATCCAGAGACGTTAACAACTGAGTTTTCGCCTGTTACTGGTTATATGGAAATAACTGAGATTTGGTTTCTACAAGACGGTGCCACTGAATTATTTTTTGTGAGGCTATATTAAAGGTTTTAAAGATATAAAGGGACATGCATAGATATCAAAGATAGAGTCTCTGTGGAGCCAATCGATTCGATTACAGCCTTAGACCTCCAAATCCGTATTTTGGTAAAAAGTGGCGAAAAATTTTAATGAAATAAAGGAATTGACATTCGGAGTTGTGGTCGTGGGGAAAATTTTTTTTCCTTGTTCACTCCTCTCAGGAGCCTAGGGCCTCGAGAAGACTTGTCTTGCGTTGCTTCCGTTAATCTATTTGATTTCTGACAGGGTAGGTGATTAGCCTATCGCTACCAGCGCCATCTATGTTTCACATTTTTCTAGCACAAAGATCGCACAGATGGTTGAGGACTTCGCTAAATTTGGTGTGTCTGCGCTATTACCGCTGCTGCCCGCTTCCTCTTGCTGACGTCGCTTGATGCAATGTGTAACTGTGTGCTTTCCTTTGTTTTTTGCTTGTTTTTAGCAGCCACAATGCAAATAATGCGCTGACTATTGTGCGGGAGTAAGGATGTAAAGGATGGGAAAGATAAGTTTTTGGGTTTGAGTAATGAGATTTTGTTTTTTGAGAATCCCATTTTTTATTTATAATTGCCAAAACCTACGCTTTTAAAAGCAGTACAAATTTGAACAATATACATACATCTTATTTCTTTGTTTTATTTTGTTTTGAAAAACAAAGTTCTTGTTGAAAAACTAAAATATGCTACACTTAATTTTATTTTAGATTCTTAAAAGCAATATTAACGTTAAATGTGTTTTTAAACAAGTTATTTCTCAAATATTTTAGATGAACTTAAGACCAAATTAGAAAAAAATTCAGATGTTTAGGCTTTTTTTTTTGCTTGCCTTGATGTTGTTAAACAAATGAAGAGCTCCACAATTTAATGTCACCTTTGGACGGCAAAGGTCCAACAGTAACTGTAAAAACTGTTTCTTTTGTGTCGGATTTGCGCTTCCAGAAAATCTGTAGAGCAAGCCTAACTCCCGTTGGAGGGCATTAATTGATTCGACACTAATAGCCTAGACAGACGGCGTTAATCGGGACTCCCAGTGCAGCTAATTCTGAATCAAATTGTAGGGTGAACTGATTTGCTTATTGGATAGTTTTGTCAGTAAAAGATGGACGACAACCAACAAATACGGGCATTTGCTGCCATAAAACTATGAAATAATTGGAATTATTTATTAAAAAAATTTTAAATTGCAATTTCTCAAAATGTTCGGAAATACAATATCAAAACAATTATTGTAATTTTGCACGTTTTAGTGCAAACTCGCATATCATCCAGTCTTTCCTTTTCTTCTCTTTCAAAGTCGTCGTTTCTTTTTCGTGGCAACAGGCGCCAGTAGGAAACACCAAGTGAAGCCAAGTCCTTCTCCACCGGATTTTTTCAACGTAGAGGAGTCCTTCCTCTTCCTTTACTACGACCAGTTATTACCGCATCGAATACTTTCAGAGCCGGTGCGTTTGTATCCATTCGGGCGACATGACCCAGCCAACGTAGCCGCTGGATCTTTATTCGCTGCGCTATGTCTATGTGTACTAAAGCTCATACAGCTCATCGTTCCATTCCGCCACGTAAAAATCCTTCCCTAGTGAAAACGACAACAAAACCTCGGATCCGCATTAGTTGCGCTTATTGCCTCAGATAATTCCGAATTAAATCGTTAATTCCGATGTCTAGGCTATAATATAGTAATACAACAACAACATATCGTAAGCGTATTTTGTACAATTGTCTAATACTGCAATTGCCTTTCTGAAGTAACTTTCTGCCTTTTAAATCGATATGAAAGTATAAATCGTCTATTTACTCACGAAAAAACCTAATTTGGTTAATTTTAGTCCATGAGAAGAATGTTTGAGCCCACCGTATGTACGAGTATATGAATTTCTGCATCAGCGTGCCGGCATGTCCCAACTTCAGTCAGTGATTCATGGTTTATTAGGCGCATTATGCTGTGGGACACTTGCTACGCAGCACTCGCATACACACTTGCAGCACCGCTTTTGTGCGCGCGGCTACGATAATGCCGATAACAATAATGACAGGAGCCAAAAGTGAAAGAGTTGCTAGCAGCCAACTGTAAGAAAAATTAAAGCATTTAGAAAAAAATGCACACCCAACAAATTAAAATAAATAAAATCACACTATAACTGCTAGGTGGTAGTTAAAGTCGCTAAAGGATGTACGAGTATTGAAGAACGTAAACATACTAAATGCAACAAGCAAAGAAAAAATCATAAGAGTACTCGTACAATAAAAGCTATGTCATAAATGAGCGGTTGGGCACACGTGTGCGCCACAATCATTGCGAGGCATTTGGCAAAACTTTGCGACTTTGCCACAAGCGATACCGGTGCGCCAACGAATATAGGAAAAATGGCAAACAACAAAATCGAACAGATCAGCATGTGAGTACGTACATACAAAAAAAACAAAAAAACAATATTGCTGTGTTGGCCATTTGCTGTGTTGCTGCCTATTGTCGTTGATACAGCAATAAAACATTGACGGCGCGTTGATGGCGTCTGACGCGTCGTCGCAAGTGTTGCCGACATTGTTACGGCCATTGCCACACGGCGGAGCACTTGCCTTGCCACTTGCAATGCGGCAACAAATATTGACTGCAAATGGAATTCATGGCAATTGATTACTTAACATGTTGCAGACGAACGTAGTGGAATGTGGTCGATGAGCGCCGGAATGCGGCGTTAAGTTGCGGAACGGCGTCAGTACGGACACTGTGCATCTTGCGACGAAAGTGCACGTACATGCATGCTCATAAACATACATACAGATGCACACTTGAGTAAGTAGGTCCTTACCACAAGAACGTGGTTTCAAATCGCATGCAAGCGGCGCGAATAAAACATAGATGACGCACAACACATCTGCAGCTGCTTTTCATATAAATTTTCAAATGGAATTGAAACAAATCGTTTTATAATTTTTGCGAATGTATGATCATTTATTTTTCCACTGCTAACAGTCGAATAGGCACCACACACTTAGGCTTGCCACGATTTCTGCATTCAATTGCAGCGCTTCAATAGAACTGAGCAGAAGCTAGTGCAGCTACATACATAGCATACGGTAGCTTGACTTTCTGCCTCACTAGTCAGCCCATTGCCAACCCACCTACCCACCCAATTCAGTTCACCTTGCCCCCTTTATTAGACTCGAGTAAGTGCTGCTGCTTGGTTTTTTGCTCTCTTTCTTTCTTTAATGCCCACTATCGTTTTATTCGCCAACAACTACGTTTAATTCTCTATTCCCCGCTTTGCAACACGATAATTTAAAGCGTCGGTCTATTATTTTCACCTGTCAGCCCACAAATCTTTCAAGTGAGCGCGCATGCGCAACAACAAACTGGCATTCGAACAACTTGTGCGCACCCGAAGCGCCTTATCCACACGGTCGCCTGTAGTTGCTTGTTTGCGCTGCTGGTTCCTGCAATAGGTGCATTGCAAACCAAGACGGCTTCCCTCTTAGTTGCACTTTTTCTTACTTCATTTATTGTGGCTTCTTGTTGCCTGCTCCAATTTTATGCGCCGCCAATTGGTTTTTAATCACATTTGCTGCTTTTGCCACTAATTTATGTTAGACTGCGGCCAACTTGAGCGCTTTGGCAGCATTTACTCGTGCCTGCATTCCGTTTCCTCTCTTATTTCTCTAATCCACCTATTTTCTTTTGTGCTTTTGTTGCTGCTGTTTGTTGTTAAAATTGTTTGAAATCTGAGCGGTCTTTATTGGCCTATAAAACATGTTGCTTGTTTGTGCAAATTATCGGTTGGGAATGGCAAATGATTTTGTAAAATGACGCTATTTAAATAAATTATTGCAATGGATTCATAATACTTGTTCAAAATAAAGTGTAAATTACATATTTGTGTAAAAGTCTTTAAATACAAACTGATTGGAAAATAAGATATAAAAACGAGAGAAAATAGAGTGTTCGCATTAAGGAGCCGTTGAAAAATCAACGTAAAGAACCGGATATTATTTCTTTATTTAAGTCAATAGTGACAACCTTACTGACTATCTTTACAGGGTAAAATAACAAAAACTTAAGGGGGTAGGCAGAATTTTCAATTTGTTTTTGCATTTTCTTAAAGCATAATATCTTAAAAATATTGTGTGAAAATTTGAAGTGCGTCCGACAAATACTTTTCGAGTTATTCAACAATTAACAAAGTGCGCTCGGACGCTAATTCTCATCGGTATGCCGAAAAAATGGAGGCTGCACCTCTGAAAGTGGCAGATAAGCGCGCTAACGATACCACTTGAGAAGGTAGAATGCTACGTAGACAACAACAAATCGATATTTTGGAAGCTGCTATGACGGCTGAAGAACTATTATATGGCCGTGGAATATACGGCACAGTGTAAGTAATTAAATAATTCGTATAACTCTATGTTTTTTGACCTGGTGATCGTAACTTAAAAGCCGCTTGGGAGATTTCAATAAAATGTATACTGGTTTTAAAAAGCATATTAGGTGCGCAACTAAATTTCTCGTTCTTTTTGAAGAAAATACAACTTTATTTTGAAAAAATGATTACAAATGAATCGTTGAAAATATTGCCCATCGCTGGCTACTACTTTTTCCCATCTTTCTGGTAGATCTCGTATACCGTCGCGGTTAAACTGTGGCTTTTGAGGCTATCCATGGATCAAGCCATTTTTTGGTATCTTCATATGAATGGAACTGCTGGTTAGCTAGACCATGTGCCATCGATCAGAACAGGTAATAATCGGATGGTGCAATATCTAGAGAATATGGCGGGTAGGGTAAGATTTCCCATTTTAGTGTTTCCAGGTGGGTTTTAACGGGTTTAGCAACGTGAGGCCGCGCGTTGGCATGCTGTAGAATCACTTTTTCATGCATATCCGCGTATTGCGGCCGCTTTTCGCGCAGTCCTCGGCTCAATCGCATCAATTGAAGTCGATACCGATCCCCAGTGATGGTTTCGCTTGGTTTTAATAGTTTATAATAAATAACACCAACTTGGTCCCACCAAATACATAGCATAACCATCGCAAAGTGAATATTCTGCCGAGGCGACGACGTAGAAACATGACCAGGTAGTCCCCATGACTTTCTTTTCTTTGCTGTAATTGCTGTAATGAATCCATTTTTCAACACCCGTCACGATGCGATGAAGAAAACCTTTCCTTTTTTGCCGCTGGAGTTGTTGTTCACAGGCAAAAATACGCCATTCAACCTCCCTTGGTTTTAACTCATAAGGAACCTAAGTCCCCTGTTTCTGAATCATTCCCAAAGCATGCAATCGCTTGGAAATGGATTGGCGGGTAACTCCTAATATTGAAGCAAGCTCTTCTTGTGTTTCACACGGATCTTCCTTGAACAATTCCTCCAATTCAGCGTCTTCGAAGGTTTTTGGCCTTCCTTCATGCGGACGGTCGTCAACACTAAAATCACCATATTTGAAGCGACGGAATCAATCTCGGCACGTTGTTTCACTTAAAGCAGCATCTCCATAAACTTTTTGTAGCTCTCGATGCGCTGCAGTCGCCGTTTTTTTTTTTGAATAAAAGAGCAAAATCAACACTTCCCGCAAATGACGATTATTCGACACAAAATCAGGCATTTTCACAAAACCAAAAGTTTATGAAACCAAAACAAAATCACTAATGTGTCAAAGCAGTTTGTCTACCATATGTCTAAGCTTGGTTTATGATGTTTAGGTTAGGTTAGAATCAACTAGCACAACAAACAGCGGGAACTTAGTTGCGCACCTAATAAAAACACTCGTGCCTGATCGAAGGATTTCTTTTGTTTTTCAAAATTTAGATTTTTTTAAACAATTAATTGTCGGGTTTTTCTCGAAAATATGAAAAATATTTCCTGAGGCAGCCATATTGTTATTAGAAAAACAAAAGCTTCGATCAGGCACAAGATTATCTATTAATAAAACTAATTTCTCTTGTCCGATTGGTTTTAGATGCATCTTCAAGGACTTGTGATGATCACCGCAAGGGACTTCTGGAGAAACGGCCTTCACGCAACCAGCGATAGCTTTTATAAAGTTTTTTTTTGAAATTTTGCTAAAGTCAAGTCGAAATATGATGCATTAATGCTATGTTTTTATTTTTGTATATTAAAATAAAGCAATAAATTAGCAACAAAAAAAATTATTGAAAATCTTACATTTTTTCGGGCCTCTGACTACCCCTAACCCCTTAAGCGGTATGCCAGAATTCATTTAATGTCATACTAGTCCTGGATATATCGATACAAGCCCTTGAAAGAGCTGTTACTCTATTTGAAAATTAAATGTTTTTCTACAATTTACTTTTGCTCTACTTTTACACACAATTTCTAGAGCTAGCAACCCAGCGTCTTGTTAAGGGAGCTGATTTGTCAAGAGGGAACGAGAAGCAAAACCTTTTATTATTGAATCAAGGTATCAACACATAAATGAAAATAATTTTAAACGGAACTTTCATTATGCAAAATGGAGCTGTTAGTTAACAAAATTTATTTCGTCCCTTCGACATTAAACACATTTAAATTCCAATCATATTGAATATGTGCGAGTAATAAAATTTTATTACTAATGTATAGCTTGTAGCTTAATATTTAAAATTCACCTTACAACTTCTTAAGTAAACTCACAACTTCTAAACATAATCCAATAGGTCGTGTTTGCTTTGGCGCTTCCAATTTAGCGGAAACAAACGCTTCCAAACTTCATAACGTGGCAAGTTAAGACCTTCTCGGAGCACTATGTCCTCACCAATGTCCAAGTAGTGCTGGCGTTTGAAGCTGAAAGCACGCCAACGTATATCGCGCAATTTGCCATCACTCTGTTTATTTGGGTCACTGAAATAAATATTAAAAAATTATTTAATTTTTAATTAAGTCGCAAATGCAATGACATCAATTAACCCTTTATAAGCAAACGCCGTGAACATTCTAGTTAATTTATCGACAATTTTAAATTCCTCATCGTCCTCCGTAAACATGCGACTCACTGACGGTTCCACAAACAAATACATTAGATCATCATGATGCACAACACCTTTGAATGCAAATAGTTATTTAAGGCAATGAAATGCTGTTAGTTTGTTCACCGTACCGAATGGCTTATTAGTGGGGTAATAAATATGGCTGCGTTGTCCTTGATAGCTGAAACGATAGTAGAACACCTTGGTAGAGCGCGCGGCCAAATGCACGAAACGATGCACACCAAAACCAGTTAAGGCATCAGAGAAAAGCTGAAATGTTGTATTTTTCAATAAAAATTCTTCGTGAAGTAACTCAAATTTGGCGAACCTCTACTAGTGGTTGCAATGCACCCGCATATTCTAAGGATTCTTGGCCAAAATAAGCATTCTTTAATTCCATACTAATATTTTGTGAACGTGGACTATCCGCATTGTATAGGAAACAAATTGGTGCTATTTGCTCGAAGTTGTGCGCAAATGTTTGTAATAGACGGGGGTTTTCTAGAATCGCTAAAAAAGGTATTGGGAGGTATGAACGTGTTGTATTTGTGCAGAATGACTTACATATAGCTTGCCCGGCAAACTCATCCTTCGTTACGCCCGTCAAAATCGGCACTTTCATAAAGTTTCCATTTTGATAAGACCACACTGGATCCTCCGTGATAAATCGTTCCTGCCCATAATCTGGTTCTATAACTGGTTTCCACAAGATTAACGGATTATTGCGTCCAAACTCGAACATATGTGGTAAACTGTTGGCGTATTCGAGGTAATGTTTCTAAAGATGAATTTTACCATTAGCAATTAAATTTTTCATTTTTATTACAATTATTTTTCAACACACCGAGTTCAAGCAACTCATCATATCCGCTAAGTTCTCCGTCGTACAGTGCAGCAAAGCCGCTTGACGTGTAGCCAAATCCAATTGTTCCATTGGCAAAGGCCATTGCCCAGTGGCCGATCCACTCATAACGATAACCCTGTGAAATAAATTTCTAGACATTGGCGAAACCATATGCAATGTAATGCTTATAGCGCCGGCGCCATATCCCAGAAGAGTCACTGAGTTCGGATCGCCGCCAAAACGTGATATATGAAGTTTTACCCAACGTAAAAGCATAACCTGATCTTTCAAACCCATATTGCCGAGCGCGTCTTCAGTGCCCGTACTTAGAAAGCCAAGCGATCCTAGTCGATAATTAAATGTTACCAACAAAATATTCCGATCCATGAAATACTGCGGTCCGGCGAAATTTTTACTTTGTCCCGATAGTGCGTAAAATCCACCTGGGTGTATGAATACAATTACCGGTTTCTTGACGTTCGGTTCCTTCTCGGTGGGCAAATCACGCGTGTAGATATTCACTCGTAAGCAATCCTCGGAAACATCGTCCCTGTATAAACCTGGTTGGGGGCAACGCGGCCCATCGAAGGTGGCATCGAAAATGTCAAACCATTGATCCACCGGTTCAGGCGGTTTAAAGCGTAACGCTCCCACAGGTGGTTTGGCATATGGTATGCCACGAAAAGCATAAAAATTACGCCCAGCTTGAGAGGGCAACAATGTACCACGTATTTTTCCCAATGCCGTAGTCAGTACCATATCTGACAGTTCTCTGTCCAATCCCTCTGCAGTGGTGTTATCTTCACACTCGACGGTGGTAGCGCTAGCCAGCAAGGCCAGCGCACAAAGTACGGCCACGCTGCGGATGCAACGATAAATCGACATTGCAATGCTACGAAAGGATCCGCAAAACTGAGACCAGCCAGAGCTTGGGTGCCGTTTTTATAGGCGTAGGCAGTGACAATTTGATATTGATGCAAATTTAAATTGATTATTATTGCAAATTGCGTGGGTGAAAATTACAAATGGTCTTAACATTAAGTGAAGCGTCCATTGACCACACATGACGCGGCTGAATGTGATCCTGGTGTGTCTAATTGAGCATAGCATTCAACATTGAAGGAACGACGTTGGTTCTTGTGTACTGCCATCGAAGTCGAGTGCCGCATTGTTAAATTAATGAAATTACTTTGCATGTATTTGTAACAGAGCACATGTGGCTTTCGCATTTGAAAGGAGGCAGCCTCGAGGTTGCAGCACCCCTTGTAAAAGTTGTATTTCTAAGCACTTCTTAGCGTTCAAAAAAAAAATGCGAACATCTGATAGATAGCTGAATTAAAAAGGAGGACGCCTGAGACATAACATCCACGCGATTAAATCAGCTTAAAATTTTCCTCAGGCGTCTTAACTAAGTGAATCCAAAAACATCGCTGGTTGGGTTTTAATTTATAACTATCTCGAGAGAAGAAGAGTTGTTGATTTTCTTTAGAACAAAATTAGAACTATAGGCAAAACCAATTTTTTGGACGACTCTGAAAGAAGTTTGACACAAAAACATGTGGAAAATATTTGACTTTAGACAAGTGAGAAATAGGGAAGCTCATATTTATGTACGAGTATATATGTAGAGCCTCAAATTCTCATGGTGGAAACAATTTTTAAGGATTTGCTGGAAACAAGCTACAAAAGCGTGTTGAATTAATTTTTTTTTCATGTGGTTCTACTATCGGACGCCATTGCCGAATGAAAGTGCCATTCGGGAATGCGTAAGCTATTTAATTAAAAGCTACTCTTAAAAACCCACTTGCCGTATGGAGTTGGCTTAAAACTGTAGATCCTTCTGGAAAATTAACCCTGTCATCTAAGGAGTTTCGTAGTAGTTGTGGTTGAATACTCAATCATGACTAGAGGTCGATGTGAAGTTGCACTGCAACCGGGTGCCGAACTCAAAGCACGTCAGAAGTTTCGTATCTGCATTGCTTCCTGATATCGATAACACCGTGTGGACCATCTACCATCATAAGTTTAGTTGATAGTTGGACTTTTACAAAATGCGTATCTTTTCACTTGAATGAATTTGGATAAATATAAAACTCGAATATCGAACATCAAAAGTGGAATAATCAGCCGAAATGGCGATGTTAATTGGCCTTCTAAAAGCAGCGATTTAAGTCTACAGGAGTCTACCTAGATTATTGTTTGTGTGGCGCCGTAAAAGACTATTATTATGCCAACCATTCAAAGATGATTGAAGAGTCGAAACATGAAATGGCAGTTACCGTTAGGGGAAAATGACTGGAACTCGCGATACTGTACAGAAAAATTGATATAAAAGATTGAGCTGCTGTCAAGTCGGCGTAGGAGTTATTTAAGTAAAATTGTACATACTCCATGTTGAGTGGCGTGATTTACTCGCTCCAATAGAAAACATTCAAATGAAAAATATGCATGAGTCTTTTAATTTTAGTCGTATTAGGTTAGATGCCATACGTTGGTTTAGATGCCACATTGCACTTTCTTTTCGTGGCACTAATCAACGCATTGAACTTATCCGCTGTGATTTGCAGCACTGTGGGGTACGGTTAATAACAGCAGTCAACGATAAAAATATGCCGAGAGCTCTGTAGAGTTTAGAACAAGAATCAGTAAGTGGGAAATTTAGGCTCACTGTGCTAGAGTTGGATGGACACTGATTTTAGTGTATTCAACACAAAACAGGTGTAAATAAGCCCACTGATATTGAATATTGTCAATCTTTTAAGACTGCAAACTAAATTAGGTAATATTATCAATCCATTTTCTGTGCTCTAACCTGTGACTATTACCACTACTACATACTACTACTATGTACAGACTTCGGAAAATTGTTCTATTTTAACTTTTTCTTAGGAAATGTATTCTAGAGCTTTTCGAAAGGATCAGTACAATTTCGACTCGAAATATTCTACAGAAAATGTGCAAAATATTAAAATTACGCTTAAATAATACTTATAAGGAGAGTAGAAAGCATTAAAGATAGATTAAAGAGTATACATAAGTCTATTCTAAAACAACTTTAAAATGAATGCATTTCTCAAACAATATGTGTGCGATTAACAGTAATACGAAATGAAAAAAATAATTGAAGTGTTAGAATTCTACTTAAATTTCCACCTTTTTGGTGTTCATATTTGATTATCCCTTTTCAATAAAAGAATCACCGAGCTACGCAGCTTGAGCTTAAAATATACACCGTCAAATCAAGTCAGGTAAATTCAGCCTGAAATGTTTGCGGCGAAAAACAGAAATGAAGAGAATCAAATAAGATTGCCTCAGATTACGGATGAAGTATGTATAGGTATGTATGTATAAGGCAATAAGAATGGGAACAGCAAATCTACCTTAGCGCATCGAAGGTTACAATATATTTATTTATCAATAAATACACAAAACAATTAAAAGAAATACCGCAATACAGAAAGGACTTTGTAGATAGTCACAGAAGATAAATGCAAAGGTTGTCATAAACAGGCAAAGAGCAGTTGAGTTATTCAACAGTTTTATAAACGAACAATGGAATTGAGTTCTAATCAAGCACAAAACTAAACCATGTGTACTGATGCTTAACACTATAGGTATGTAGTGATGTGGTAAATCTTAATATATTTCTTCCTTCCAGGAAACAATACGTTTGCAGCCAAGCGTTTTGCTCCTAATTATTAGTTTGCGCTAATTTTTTAATGTTGGTTGATGTCACAGTGGAACACGATGTGTAAACAAAAAAATTTCAAACTATGCATTTCCCACTTTAGAAAGTCAGATTTCCCATTCAGTGTTAGATTTTGTAAATTTCGAAATTGAACCTCATATCTAATTTGAATATTCAATTGGTGCAGAACATCATCATGACACAAAACTAAATTTTCCTAATAGGTGATATGCATTTTCTATGCGTTTCATAAAAGTCTCTATATTATAAAGGGTGGTTAAGTTTTAAGGGCCGGTGTTGATTTTGAATAAAATACAATTTGTTAAGAAATTATTGTCATTTCTTTTTATTATGATAATATTGGTATGGCTCAATTACGTATGGAACAAAATATCGGCCAAATGGCTGTCGCGGCCTCGGCAGCACACCTCCATCCGATGATCAAAATTTTCGATGACGCTGAGGCATAATTGAAGTTCTATGCCACTAATGTGCCGAATTATCTCATTCTTTAGCTCTTGAATTGTTGCTGGCTTATCGACGTAAGTGACAGCTCTTTCCCACTGAAAATCTTGACAGAAAATCAGTATCACATTTCCGCGGAATAAAATTAATCACTTTAAGCATGAGCAACGTTGGGAAATGTTCCAAACTTATTTCCAAAGTCAGTGTCTTGTAGCTCAGTGCGATTATCGAAAAGAAGTTTCTCCGAAACGTATTTTTATATTGTAGCGGCGGCCCATTTTTTCTTTGAAAATGCTGCTTGAAACGCCATTTTGGGGCAATGATGCGCGCTATAGCGGCATGATAAACCATTTTTTGCGAATTTCATTAAGATCTTCGTATAACTCATTTATGTGTGCTAGATTTTTAATTTAGTAGTTTTTGTACAATATTTTGCTCATGAAAATAGTAAACTCTGAGAACGAGTTGCTGCACTGTGCCTTTAAGTGACGCATTTTGTAGTGCAAACAAGACAAACGACCAGCGATGTTTATACGCAAAGAAAGAAATGACGAAGATGATTATTGAACCTCTTGGAGACCCGCAATTTGCACAGCACATCAATTCTTCATGCGCGCGCAGACTAATGAGGATAATTGTAGGACCGAGAAGGCGTGACGTGTTAGGCAGTCTTGAATACAACTGCGTATACGATTGTTATTATCCTTTTGTCTGTAGTAAGTGGCTGGCTGTAGGCGTTATGCAGCAATGCTGTAGCGTGTAAATTGCTGCCATATCACCTCGTAAACACACATACCATCCACAGCCATTACTTTCGATGCTGAGTGTGCAATTACAAGCACGGGGTTACGATTCGGAGGATAATCATTAATTATTTGACAAATTGCTTGTCTTTTTCTGTTGTCTGCGCGGCAACAACAACAATAATAACTGCACCATGGCATAACAATGTGAAAAATTTAATCATTTATTGCATGTTTTCGGCACACGCATGCACTGTGTAATTACTGTCAAGACAAGTGTTGCCGTGGCAATTACAACAACCAACAACCAACAGCGGCAGCGGCAGCAGCAGTAGTAGTTTCTACGGCTGAGTTAGCACGACAAGAACCAGCAATGCGGTCACACATTTTTAACATTTGTGATTCATATCAAAATGCTTAATTGAATCATGCAGTAAGCGAGCAATAACAACAACTTTATCTACAAAATAATTGAATAAAAGACACACAAACATAAACACTCAGCTGCGTTAGCAACAGCCATCAAATTGAGCAACTGGGCAGTGACAAGCGTTCTGACACACCTCCGATTAGAATTTTTACCACGACACTCGAACAATGCCTCCACCGCTTTCAGCGTTCACCGTCAATTGTTGGCATTCAATTTTGCTTGCCACAACGCTAGCTACATATGTAGGCAAACTATTGTGATTGCTGATAGTCGGTGAGTGGTGGCGGCGTTTGTGTTTGTGCAAACAAATCGACTGCCAAACTATGGTTTGAATATGTCTATAAGGCGCGTATAGACGGACGAGCGGTGCTGTGATTCATATCGATGCAATAAAGGCGTGGCAACAAACGGTAAATATAATAATTGCACCAGAGGTTGCAGCAGTAACCAGGCAATAATAAACGTAAATGCTTTGCTATGTGGACAACGGTTGTAACAGCAACAGCAACAAGCACGCCAAAAGCCTATCACACCAACAACAACGCTAGCAGACAAAATAACATTTAAATCACTGTCAAACGGTTGCAAATGTTTTCAACAATTGCCAACTGAGAACCACATTTGCTATGCCTTAAAGCGTATATTGTCGTTAGTTTTGATTTTTTCTTAGGTGCAAAGTCGTAACACGCACACATACATGCATGTTCCAGATTGTGACATGCAACAATTTCGTGTCTCGCCGAATTTGCTTAGATGCCCATTGGCAATTTTATGAGCTGATGAATTATTGTAATGACTTTTGGCCATTCAAATGTGTATGTCTTCCGAGGAGTGCATGCAATAGTGGCAAAATAGTTACACATGTTTACATATACGCTAGTATCATTTATATTCGCATTCGTCACATAAATTTTCCAATTCAAAATTGAAACACTCATACTGATTGTTATTTATCGTATTGTTGACCTTAAAAAATTTAACGGCGTGCTTTTACCATTCATACTGTAAAAACTACAAAATGCTAACATTTTGTATTCAATTTCTCTTGCTATATACTTGTAGGCCGCACGAGTTTTTCTTGATAAACGACACCATAGTATTAGAAAGACTTAAGGCGCGAACTTTTCCACCGGGTAATAGTAAAGGCGAATTGAGTACTGCAGGTCGCGTCTTCCCAAAACAATGACTTTATTTTTAACGCATTTTATAACTCTGACGTCTACTTACTAATACAAAACAAACAAAAGGAGGAGAATTTTATGTGTTTGTGAAAATTAATGGTAATGTTGTGATTTGTGAGAGTTAAGCTAAACGAAAACACAAATTAATATAAAGCCTCGAAATGTTGTTTTTTGTGTTTTTATGTGGAATATGCCGTGGCAAGAAAGTGTGTGTGTCCGCGTATAATTTCTTGTTGTTCTTTTTTCCATTTCCTTTCCCCTACTCTTCCTCTTCATAAATATGTATCGCTATTAAAATTTAAAATTGTACGATGTCAATATGAAGCTTTGCTATTTGAACATTTAATAAGGTTGTCTTTTTTTAATTTAACACTATTTTTTGTGTGCCCTAGAGGTGTGATAGTTCGGGCAATTAAACGATAATCTGGGCGCTATTCTAACATTTTAACACCCCACACATTTTTCGTATAAAGTTTTATTGCAATGGACAACAGACTAGTTTATCTGTTGAATTAAGGCTCAATGAAATTCAAGTACATATTTATGAGAAAACTTGAATATAATTGCAAATATTCATATTGGCTTATAGCTAATGTCCCTCAAGCCAGGTGCTGACAACTCCGTAATAGTACAAACAAAAAAGAAATAATTGAATCAGTTTCGCGCCATAGAATTTTCGTTAATTCGTTAGAATCCGTTTATTATGACTCCGCCTATATTGACCAATCACCTATTATGACGTAACTATATTACGAACTTTTGTTTTCATATAAAATTCTCTATAAAAAAAGTCGGTTATAATGAGTTCTCTAATAGTGACATGTCGCTTATTATAACCCATTTTTAATAAAGTATGTCCGGTTATAATGGCCGACATAGTACTTTACATTACAAAGTACATATCATGTTTACACCTTCGGTAATGTTCGTTGATTCCCGACGGCGGTCGGCACGTAGCTCGTTTTTGTATTGAATCTCAGTGAGTAATTGGCGCCTTAAGGTCACGCATTATTTTTCGTTTGTCATTTGTGTTTATACTGTGAAAAGAATGTCATTTCAACGCCGTAAAGCATTTACGATTGAGGAGAACTCATCCCTCGCCAAGGAATTTGGCGTTGGTCATTCGAGAACCTCAATGATTTTTAAAAACAAGAACCGCATTAAGCAATCGTTCATTTCAAATGTTTTGAAACCGAAGAGGCTACGAAAATCGCAACAAGAAAATGTTGACGAAGCATTAATTCAGTGGTTTAAAACCATGGAAACAAAAGAGTACCTATCAGCCCTAACGTTTTTGCCGCGCGTTTTGATATTCTCGATTTCAATTGTTCTGCAAGCTGGATCAGTCGTTTTAAAGTTCGACATAACATTGTGGCGGGAAAAATTGTCGACGAATCTTCGTCTGCTGATCAAAGTTCAAGAACAAACTGGCCGAATCTACGAGGACAGTTTTCTGATGATGAGATATTTAATGGTAATGAAACTGGACTGTTTTACAAATTAATGCCGGACAAAAAATTTAAAGGTGAGAATTGTAGTGGAGACAAATTATCGAAAGATAGAATAACTGTCATGGTAGCAGCTAATATGAGCGGCACAAAAAAAGAAATTGCTCATTATTGGCAAGTCACAAAAACCCAGATGGTTTAAAGAGGTGAAATCATTACCTATCGATTATGCTAACAATCGTTAAGCTTGGAGGACATTAGAACTTTTTGAAAAATGGCTTCGATATTGAGATCGTGATCTGGGGAAGAAGGAGAAAAAGATTTTATTGTTGCTTGATAATTGTCCGGTACATCCAAATGTTACTGATTTAAAGTCTATAACACTTGCTTTCCTTCCGCCGAATACAACATCAGTACTACAGCCAATGGATCAGGGAATGATACGAGCACTCAAAACGAGTTTTAGAAACAACCTTGTGCTCAAAATGATTAATAGTCTTGCTGCTAATGACAACAACCCATCTATAAAAATAACGATGCTAGATGCAATTCTGATGGTTAATGATGCCTGGAATAAAACGTCACAAAGTATCGACCATTCACAACTGTTTCAGACATGCAGGATTCGACGGTTTACCTAATTGAATATCAGAACATGAATTTGATGAAGGAGATGATGTCCCTTTATCTTTGCGGTCACGAAATCTAAATTCACATTCACATTCTCACATACGAAGAACCCACCGATGACAATATCGTACAGAACATTAATGCTAAGGCACAACTTGAAAGTGACGCCGAAGCGGAAGTCGAGGAAGAACCATTACCTACCGCAGAAGAGGCATTGAAAGCTGTAGAATTATTATCCCGATTTGTTAACAACAATATTGAAAACGATAATTTGACCATGGCGATGTCTTCTATACACAATAGTATGTATTAGAGACTATTTTTACAAAAAAATGAAAAACCAAAAGCAGACAAAAATTATAGATTATAATCATTAAAAAAAAAACTTGTATTTGTTTAATACGTACGTAAAAAACGTGCAGTTTTGATTTCATTAGTTACATACTATGTTTTTCTATTAAAATACATACATACATAATTACGCAAAAATGTTTTTTTCACAAAATGCTTTGTATGACGTCCGCTTATTATGACGTGTTTGTCGATTCCCTTCGATGTCATTATAAACGGAGTCCACTGCATTTACAACGCTCTTCCAGAACTATAATAAAGAATGTACATGCCAATTATTCATAGCTATATGCATTTCGCTGTATTGGAAAGTTTTTGAAAATAAATTTCCGACATTTAATACAATTGCTTTGATATAGAAATACAAACTCTAAACTAAAATTTGGAACTAGTTAGCATTCAACTTGACTTATGCCACTTGCAGTGTTTAGTAAATGACTATTAAAAAGTACTTGCATTACACAATTAATTCACCTCTGTCTTGTAATTTCAAAGCACAGCGCAGCAACAACTCCATCTGCAAATGGGCAAACATGGATTGCGTGCTACAAGCGAGTTAACTTTAATAGCACTTAAAACAGCCACTAAATTCTAGTTGTGGCGCGTAAATCAAATGTGCGAAATTTCGCATTCCAAGCGATTCCATTTGCAAATGCTGAGTATTGGCTGTGCGACAGAGAGTGCCATTAATGGAATTCGTTCACGTTTTCTGCCGCGCGCTAGTCATTTGCTTCGCTGCCTTCAAAATTTACAACTGATTTGCAAGAAAAAGATTTATGGCGATTTGCGTAATTACTTATACACCACTACCTACTTTGTGTATGCTTGCACACATATAGATACTACACACACACACACACGTGTGGTGTAATGTGAATGCGGTGGCGCATACGGCAGCAACAACTTGCAACAGTTTACACAATTTTGTAATTTATTGAGTTGCAACCGAAATCGAAACGAATATAATTAAATGGTGGCATGTAAGCCAAAGAAGCTGAAATAAAAAATAAAAAACAATTTGCTAAAATAAAAAAATCGAGAAAAATTATTCTTAGCCAAAAAAAAAATGGTTAAGCAACACATTATTGTTGTTGCTCCAACAATGTAACGCTATTGCGTGTCGCGTCTGATAAGTATCGAGCTGCTGCATTCTTGGCTCCATCGAACCACTTCCTTTGTCCATGTGATCACCAGAAATTCTGCTATTGTAGTGATCCAAAACTCTCAGGAGCGTTGCACGTGAAATAGTTACCAAATTCCAACACTGATGATGGAAAAAACAACTACAACTATTAGTGTTACTTACTTTTGTAAATATTTCCAGTTATAAATATTAAATTTCACACATTCGCTTTTTGTATCAACACTTATGAGTAGCATAAGCAATATACTTGTTGTTGTAGCTGTTGTAGTCAACAATTCATCTTCTGCTCGTTATTGTGTTAATTTTCCCCCTCGATTTTGTTCATTGATTTGCCGGCGCGATTTCAATTCCACTTTGACGCCAACTTTGCATAATTAATTTCATTTGCACATGCAACCAATTTCTTGAGCCAGCCTCCAACAGGCAAAGTGTTAATGCAGCTGCACATGCGCAAAACGCTTCACCATACCTTTTTCACCCACCAAAGGCCAACATACTGAGCTTTCAGTCAAATGGTATTGCTAATGCTTTTGCTTACTGCATTGTTGTTAATGTTGTTGTTGATTGCCAACCGACAACAGTCGGGTTTTTGTTTATGTCTTGTTGTTGGTTCAAGATGTCGTGCCTGTGATTTGTTTTGAGAAATGTTGGCAATTTTTCTCTTTCGATTCACTTCAAATTTAAATAAATTAAACAAATTTGTGCTTTGATTAATTTGTAGTTGCTGTTGTGACTTAATGATGGAGTGTTCATGTGCGTGCGATTTGTTCGCATATCGAATTGCATAAAGTGTTTGCACGACTGTTGACGTTGGTGTTGATGTGAAACGATTTTTCAACATACTGTATATACATACTTATACACATGCATATGCTTTACAAAATAAGTACAAGAAGAATACCAATAATTTTAGCTATAAAGCGTCGGCCTTTCAAAAGTGACACCAGTAGTGAAAAATTCTTAGACGGTTGCTTTTTTATGCCAACTTTGACATTTGTCAAGTAGACAGATGTACAATTTCGCACGATAGAACAACGCGTTAAAATTATTGAATCTTATTATGAAAATGGTCGATCTCTAAGAGCAACATATTATATCTCAAAATTGGGGATTTTTTGGTGAAAATAATCATCCGAATAAATCGACAATTCTTAGGTTGGTTCAGAAATTTCAAGAAACTAGTTCTGCCGAGGATAGGAAAAGTACTGGCAGCCCAAAAGCTGGACGTTCTTTTGAGAAGATTGCTGCTGTAGCGCAAAGTGTTGCTGAACAACTTTCATGAATCGATATCTCGAGGTTCTCAACAATTAGGCAGTTATGAATCGACACTTTGGCGGATTCTACTTGCTGACGTGCTCATGGAAGATATTTAAGTGATGCCATTTTTCACATATACTTATATTTATTAAGAGTCGTATTTTGAATAAAAATGGTGACCCTAAAGGAATCTAAATTCTTACATATTTTAAATACCCTTTACATATATTTGAAAAAACCTTTATTAGCAATAATAAATTTACTTTCCGATTTATTCTGGAACATTACTTTATTCAAATAACCGAAATCTACATTAAAGTCCGTATAATTGGAATAAGCGTTTCTTAAACAAGCTTTTTGATGGAAATAAGTGCTACTGAAAGGTGCGCTTGCTTTGGTGTCTATCCATCAAGTGTTCGGTGACCGCACTCGCATTTCATCAGGCAGCAGCAGCGGCGTAAAGTTTGCCTCACGCCATAAAGTCGTTTCCATTTCCCCCATCCACTTATATGATTAAAGATTCAGGAGCACTTTCAAACGGTGCCCAGATTTTCTGTGGAAAATACAAGCATAAAAAGATTATCTATAAAAAAGATGGAAGATGGCGTAAAACTGTAGGTCCCTCCATTTCTTATATTCAGTCTCTCTAAGCGGAGACGCTCTCAGTTCTGTCATTATTACTTTGCAAATACTTTTCGCTGCATCTCAAACTCTTTTATCAGTTAACATACGAGTATAGCCGGTCATATTATCAGGACTTGGATTAGTGCGCATATCCTGTTGCACGTACTTTCAAGAGCGGCAGCTGCATGATTTTAAATAAAAAAGAAATTTCTAATATCGTGCGTGCGCTTTAAAACTTCTAGTGTTTTTTTCTTATTTTTAACGGCTGCGTCAATTTGCTCCAAGTTACACGAATTTATTACAAGTAAAAGTGGTCTAACATTGCAGTTATATACATAAATATATATACATATATATACTATATATAATATATATACGAGGGGACTAACAATTGGTAAATTGAATTAAAAAAATGACACTATTTTGTTTTTTTATTTTATATTTAATCTTCATTATTTTTTATCTTCTCCACATAATCACCATTTATTTCAATACATTTTTTTTATTCTGTAAATCCACTGCTGAAAGCAACCCTCAAAATCGTGTTTTTGCAGCTTCTTAAGTTCAGCATTTATTATCCCTTCATTGCTACCAAATACTTTTGTTCTCAGAAATTTTTGTTTAGAAATAATCAGTTATTTTTAGAAATAACCAGAAAATACAGGGCACCAAATCCAGAGAATATTGCGATGAACGAATATTTCAATGCCAAAAACCGCAATAAAGTTGCTTATCATTTCAGCACTGCGAGCTATCGTCGTGTAAGAAGTACCAACGCAGTTCCTCGGTTTTCCTATTTTCAAGTAAATTTTAGAACCTTTTTGGTAAGCAGTTTTCAGTAAATCATTTGTCAGTTACTGTCGGAGAAGAATCTAAGGAATAGGAGCAACAATTTTTGATCAGGTGAAGTAAATCGAGATCATCACTTTTGTTGCTGATATTTTCTTGCCTGACTCACAGGTGGGTCTGCTCTTTTGGGGCTACATAGTTAAAAACTAAGCTTCTTCACCTATTATTGGGTATGGGAATAAGTTGCTGTTCTTTTGTAGCCAAAGTTACGAGTTTATGTAAACAATTAAATATTATGTGAAGTATGCGCCATTGGAAGCTACAAATGACGAAAAATTCGAGTTCTTCTGACTTGATCCATTCATTGAGCCAGTTTGCGATGCTCTCGTAGGAAGTGAACCGCTCTCAAATAAGGGGTGACTACATTGATCGGAACAGATGGTAATGTGAAGGTGCAATGTCCGGGGAATACGGCGGGTGGGGCAAGATTTCCCAATTTAATCCCTCTAAATATTTCTGGGCCGATTTAGCAACGTGTGGCCTGGCGTTGTCATGCAGCAAAATCAGTTTGTCATGTCTACCGTCCCACTCCGGCTTTTCTTTGAGAGCTCGATTCAAACGCATTAGCTGCAGTCGGTAATGATCGCTCTTTAAGAAGTTCATAATAGATGACACCCTTCTAATCTCACCAGATGCACAACATAACCTTTGAAGCATGAATATTTTTTTTTCGATGTTTGATTGTTTTAATAATCAATGAGAAAGCGTCGCCCTGGTTCACCTATCAGGCTCCAACTTTTTTGGCGCTTTCTCATTGATTATTAAAATTTTTTCAGTAGATAATCACAGAGGAAATGTTCTTTTTCCGCGTAATCCAATTATATCTAACGATTCTATTAAGTCAAAGAACAATCTTTAAATAAAGTTGGATTGAACTTAAAAATGCTGTGGCCAACTATTTATGGCTTGCTCTAGACTTAATAAATAAATATTTGTTGCTTACGTACTTTTTGAGTATTTGGCCGAGCTCCTCCTCCTATTTGCAAAGCGGATAAACGCCTCAGCCTAACATAAGTTCGACATTACATAGTCCTAATCGTCGTGGTTATTTTAAATGAGGTACGTATTCAAGTTTTTTGTTGTATACGCCTGAGATAGGGTTTGAACCTATGTCTTCTGGAATAACAGCCGATACCCAAATCACATTAATTAGGCTCCTCGAAAAGTAAGCGATTTACTATAGGTATTTCTTTCAACACCCAGATTCTCTTCATTATACCGGCGCACACTTAAGGGTATTATAATTGTGTTCACATAACGGTTAAATGTAGCACATAAAGGAATCGACATAGATGTAGACATACATAACTGTACCAAAATTGTTTAAATGATGGGAGGTTTCGATTTAGCTTTGTTTTATTTGCACCAAATTTGAGTAATTTTGCTTCATTTATGACAGAACACATGACAAGAAACGTGATATTCTTTCCTTTTTATTTTTTACTCGCTTTCAATACCAATCTTCTTACACAAGGTCTCTGAAATATATTACGTAATTTTGAGCGATTGATCTCCTCATAAAACTCATCTGCCCTTAAGAAGCGTCTTAAGGCTGAGGGGCTTCCCTCTATTTGTGGAAAAACATCCAGACACACGCCACAAATACGAGGTTGAGCTCGGCCAAAGGGTGTGATCACCAATTATGCATACGTACAAAGTGAAGTCCAAAATAAACAAGACTGGCGTCATAAAAATATTTTTGATCGGGCCATCTTTAATGAGGCCATTTTTAATGAGTTAGTGCGTTGGGTGACTTTCGGTTTAGTGGAAGCGAAGTTATTGCGTCTAAAGTGGCAGTATGTTTGCGTCATTGGTACAAAAATTAGTTTCAAACAAAGAGCTAATATCAAATTTTGTTTTAAAATCGGTAAAACTTTTACCGAAGCATTTGAATTGATTGAATTGATGAAAAAAGTGTATGGCGATGAGTCTATGCCAGAGTTCATAAGTTTCAGAGATGGATGACAATGAACATACGTGCCGCCAAAAATCAGTAATCACCGAAAACTTGATTGAAGATGTTCGTAAATTTATCAAAACCTAGCCGGAATCATCATTGAAATTCAAGGAATTGGAGTTGAATATCTCCATAACATCGATTTATCGCATTTTAACTGATCACATGGGCTTACGTTTCATTCCGCACAAGTTAAGTGAGGACCAAAAATTCGAAAGATCTCATTAAAGAGGCTAGAAAAGATTAGAACTTCCTTTACATCTTTGTAACTGGTAATGAAACGTAGTTTTACTAACATGAACCTGAAACTAAGTGTCAAAGTGAAGGACATTTCAGTTAATGGCCTGAAACACTCTTTCGAAAAGCTTTTAGATCACGCAAAACAGTGTATCGAAGCCAGAGAGGACTATTTTAAATAAATAAAACCGAAATTATTAGAACAAAGCTCCTGTTATTTATATTTTAGCTCAGCCTTGTTTATTTTGGACTTCACCTTGTATATATACTATATAATCGTGCGCATGGGCGGAAGGACAGGTATAGCTAAATCAACTTCCCTCATAATTCTAAGCATTTTGGTATATGCTTAAGTATAGGTATGTCTGTTTCTGTCTAGATTCCCAAATGTCACTACATATAACCGTTACAAGTACATTGTTTCCACCCACTTACTCGAAAGATTTATTAAATAGCCCACTAATTAATTGAACGTTTTAATGCCGCATTACTTTTAACTAATCACTTGTCACCTCCATTTTATTACATATTCAATAATTTTGCTGCCGATTTGCTATGGGCAATGGACTTTTATCATAACTAATGATTTGCATTTAATCATACGGTCGGGACACATACTGGCACAATATACTTATACGTATTACAAATAAAAGAATAATAAAGATGCAGGAAGGTGCGCCTGAGAATATATTTAAATTTCTTTACAAGTTTTTGGCGCCTGGGCACAATGGCACAAAGATTGGACTAAAATATTTTCCACATGCTCACCGCCGCGGTGTGGTTTGCTTTGGGGGTGTGTTACTCGTACCCCAGCGGGTTGGCATGTGCCACTATTAAGTGTTAACGAAATAAACAACAGTTGTATGCATGTAATTGTGTAGAATATTCTCTTTCAGAAATTTGCATTTTTATTCACTTCGCCGCGTCTATTTATTAATTTATTGTTGCCACATTGAAAAATTAGTGCTAATAAGAATTGTTCATGGTTTTTCGCTGTTTAATTGGCTCATAGTTTATTGCGGCCATGCGTTGATGTTTTTATGTTAATGTTGAGTTTAGCAGAACTGGAACGCATAGCTTAAGCAGCGTCATTCAACACCTTACAAAATTTATAGCCATTTCGTATAAAATATTGTCGCGATATACATATGCAAAGGTTTATATATATATATATACCAATACATATATACATTAGGAATTTATTTACATCCATATCAGCTTACAAACACGTGATATGAAAGTTATTTGATATGTTACAGTTTAATTGGCTATGAAAATATTGCGTTTAAATATATGCAAACTGTTTGAGCAAAAGTTTTCAACAAGTTGACGATTTTACTACTCGTAGTTCAGGTAATGTCCTCTGGATGGATTCAAACGCTCAGGTCCGCTCTGAAAGTATTTCATGCGGTGCAGCTAGTGGTAGCATAGGAAAAGGAAGGTCTGCATTAGAAATATCAGATGGAAAAGAACATGGCTTGCCTTGGTGTGCCCAACTGGCGCCGGTTGGCGCACGAAAAAAACGTCTGACGTTCTTTATCACACTCGGTCAAAATCTCTTAAGCGGTAATCATAACAATCGGACGTTTTAGCCACCGCATATCTTTCGTATGAGAAAGCCAAGAAGTCCAAGCCCAGAAGTGAATTCTTCCGTCAACACCAATGCCCGCCATACAATATGCGGCGGCTCCGGCAATAGAAATAGGGATGAATGTCGCTTTAAGTTTATCAATAGTAGCAATATACATAAGTGAACCTTCATCTGCAATGAACCTTCATTTGTTAATGTCCTTAGAGAGGAGATGTTAGATCTGACTATAGTATAAGAAGTCATAACAGGGCTGATAGTATCATAAACTGACTGGTCTCAATTGAAGAATGTCGGGTTATAGACACCTTTTTTGACATTTGCCATTTCCTTAAAGGTAGGGAGAAAAACCTGTGCCAGCACATTAGAGTGGTAAATCTGAAGGGCCGACCTCTATGCATTAGACTGTTAGCCTTCCGGGTAAACCCAAAGAGCCTTGAAATCATAACTTTACTATAAAAGAGCTATAAAATGCTTGCGGTGTTTTTAACAAGATTTATGCTTTTGACAATACTTCTTATACAACGTAACAGGACATAAATCCAATGATTCGTAGCTTGGTATTATTCATACTCATGACAAAGGACATAAATCAACTGAAAGATATCCTTAGGAGGTGTCCTCTATCATTTCTGTGGCCGTTGGTAATCGACGATTTCCTAAACATGCTAAATAACCTAGAGTTAAACACACAAGGTTATGTGGATAATATACAAGGTCAGCGAAACATGAGAAAGCAATATAGAACCTTATGAAAAGAGTCATGCACAACATCCAAACGTGGTAAAGGAAAGGAAAATATTGATAAGCGAACCGCCTCTAATGCATACAAGAATCGGTTTTTCTAAGGGATTAAAAAATCTTGGTGTGGTTATCCACGACTGTTGCAAAACCAATAGTCTCCTACGCTTCCTTAGCATGGTGGTCCGTAATTAGGCAAAGAACTCCAAGAACTAAATTAAGTAAATTGCTAAGATTGATGTGCGTCGGCAAAAATGGGGTAATCTCTTGTAAGAATTCCACTCTTCACTATCCTGATATAGAAGAAAGGTGCCTTAGAAGCATTAAGACTTAACGATATTTCTGACTAATGGATCGCAAACTGCACAGAAGTTATGGGAATCGCAGTGAAAGTCATAAAGAATACCGCAATGAAAATGCGTGATGCAATAACTTCTGCGTTAAAGGTTTATAGGGATTTTAAGATATCTAGTCTAGATAGGGCACTCTGGTACACAACTTTAAATTATCGATAGTAATGCGCAGTTATCCAACAGTATTTCAAGCAGGAATGCATGACATGGAAACTTGTGGCAGATGATGCCTATAATTTCGCGGCTCATCTGCAATTTGTCAGAGAGCTAAGCATCCTTATTTGTGCTGTAGGTTCTCATAATAATATCCAAACTCGTTGCTTAACTGACCTCAATACCCTAGACTAGGCGCTGGAATAAGAAGATCATGACCGCAACGAGCAGGTAGGCTGTTTAGGCGTTACACTAAAGCTCCATGATTGCGCGCTTACCAAAGCTCATATAGCAGATTCATCAATTCTTTATCAATAACTAGAGAGGTGGTAAATTCATACAACAATGGATGGAAAGTCCAGAAGAGTACCAAGTAGATTTCTTCAGAAAGTTTTTGGAAAGTGAAGATTTACCAACTCTCGCTCGATGTTATTCGGGAAGTATAGTCGTCACTATTATTGGGTTAGAGAATAAGTTCATAGCGTTTTTATATTTTCCTTCATTTTATTATGATTTGTTTGCTGTTTGGCAAAGGATAGGAATTCATTCGATAGAACTCTTTCTGCTCTACAAAACTATGTTAAATGTAATTTGAGGCTTAGAAATGTAATACTCAGGAGGTAAACATCAATTTTTCGACATCTGCTCTTCTTGGATTTTCATCGAGATCAAAAAGCTGACGAAGCAGTGCGAGACATTTTCGACGTGTATAGAAATGGTGTCAAGTTGAAAAATGGTGAATTTGACGTAAATGACATGTCCCGCAGTGGAAGATCTTCTGAATTCTTTGAAGAACATCTCAAATCACTTTTGAAAGGGAACGGCCGCCAAACCAGTCGTAAAAAAATAAACTGCGATCATAAAACGGTTCTCAATCACCTTCTTTCAATGAGATTTACCGAAAAATTTGGAGCCTGGGTGCCTCACGAGCTCAACGAAAAGAACAAAGAAAGTCACCTTCACATTACCACCCCATTGAATGAGGCTATTCCAGTGAAAAGGCCTGACCGATTTGGTCAAACCATACTCCTTCACGACAACGCCAGGCCCCATGTTTCACAAGTCGTCAAAGCCGCACTCCAAGAGCACGAATGGGAAGTAATTCAGAGGTCCTTAAAAACTGGCTCAACACCTTTTTTGACACCAGACCAGGCGGTTTTTGGTGGAATGACATCAGCAAATTGATAGAGAGGTGGGAATAGGTTGTAAACAGCAACAGCGAAAAGTCTTCGGTGAAAACGCTACGAACTTATTCCCCAACCCAATATTTGAGAGAACCAGGATTAGCAGAAACCATTGTCCGCAGCTTTTGCAGGCTTAACGCTGAAACGCCAGAGCATCTCCTCTGAGAATGTGTAGTTCTCGCAAGACGAAGACTCGCACGCCTAGATGGGGTGAAATCAAATCCATTCGTGGTATGTAATAAAAATCCTGAGAAAGTGCAAAAATTTATTAGAAGCTTCGCGATCCAGCTCAATATACCCCCTTGATGATCGCAGTGCACTATTAATAGTAATAATAATCATTTGATATTTCATGTCTAGAGTGGGCATCAAATATATCAAGTTAGTACAACTAATTTTTCAATTGTTTGTCTGTTCATCGAACTATGTATTTAAGCACCATCTTTTTTAATTTATCCAGTGCATGTACGTACTCTGCAGGAAATGTACTGCATGCAAACTGGCATCCTAGCTATCGTTGTCACAGCGTTGTAAACGTCAACGACGCCACACGACTGCTTCCATAACGTCACTGACAATTAATTAATTCTTTCCGAACGTGCTGTATTGACAATGGCGAAGCATTCCGAATTCATACTTACATGGTAAGCGATTATACAGATATTGGCACATACCACGTACTTGTAAACGTATCTACATATGCAACCAACCGCATATGTACATAAGTATACCAACTCTTATCTCGTTTCCTCGCTGTACACTGCCAAATTGCTGGCAAGCTGGCGACGTAACTTTTTTCGTTTGTGGCCACTTTTGGTGACTTTGCTTGGCAATATGTCGACAACAATTCGAGCAACAAAAATAGAAGCAACAATATGCGCTCGCTTATGTTGTTCCACGGTGGCGGCATATTTCAGCTCTCAGCATTTGCCAATTGTCTTGTTGCCGCCGCTGCCGGTTGTATTGGTGTAGTACTGATGTTGCTACTTCCATTGTTGTTTTGACCATCGCTCGTCTTGCGCTGCATAACGAAAATGCCAATGTGGTTGTTATTATTGTCGGCATTGTTTAATTGCATTTACGGTGCCATATTAGTGTGCGCACAGCACTTAGCTGTCAGCACCAATTGCCTGTTCACCAACTACTACTTAGCTGCCGGCTGCCATCGGGACGGCAATGTGTTTAGTTGGTTTGCTGCTGTTGTAGCGATAATTGTGCTCTGATTGCGCCTTTGTGCCTACCTCTATGAGTTGCACTTGTGCATGCACATACATATTTATGTTTTTATCTGTTTTTTGTCGGCATTTGTTCTTGCCGCTATGGATTTTTTGTCTGCTTTTGCGATATTTGACAACTGAATAGGGTTCACAACTTTTTCATTTTTGCATTCATTGGCAAATTATTGAGCATTGACAGCAAATTTAATTGTTGCAAGCATTTACTATGAGGCACTATTCTCAGCCTAGTGTACGGATATGTATTATAGTAGCAACGTGAGAATGTTGTTTGGATAATTTATGCATAAATGCATCAAGTGAAAAGGCATTTCAGGGTATGTAAACGAGCATTTTATTTAAGAATATTATTTTTGGATATGTGGGCGTACATGCATTTGGATATGATGCTGATAAAAATTACGTGCATATGTAAAATATTTCACTTAATTATTGTGTACACACTCCACGGCTGCTTACAGATATTTTTAAAATCTAGTTACTGAGTTAAATAAATAGTATCTACAGACCACTGGACCTAGATTTTGCTATGCCAAGATTTTTTCCATTCGAGAATTGCAACCCATTATTCATAACAGCCTTTTTTTGTTCTAGTACTTTTTTCTATTAGGAAGAAATCGTCAAAAGCCTACTTGGCCAGTTGGCCGTCGTTACCCCAACTAAAACCTCCTCACGCCTGAATGGTTGCTCCTCCCGGAATCTTGCCGTTAAGTAATGCGTCGAAAGGCCGTTATCAAGCACTTTTAGCAAATGGCCAGTCTATGTCCATGTCAGTACTGGTGCCAGTGTTTCTGCTGCAACAGCTCTTCGCCGCTGCAACTTTCTGCGTCAGTTGTTTTTGTCTGAAGTCCGCTTTTCGGGCCCAATACTCCTCACGTAACATTTTTGTTATACGCGCTGCAGCTACACTAAAAGCAGTACCTTTTTCTGCCTTATCGCATACTTGCGTTGTGTGGTTCTAGTATGCAAGAATTAAGCTGCATTTATAAGTAGTGCTGCCGTAGTCATAACGCCATAGCCGAAGCAATAACCATAGCCGCAACATTACCGCATTCGTCGATTAGTCATGCCGTAACCGTAAGCACCTGATATTGAAGTAAAATTTATGACAACAAATGCAAACATTTTGTCATAAAATCAGGGATAATTTTCCACGAAGTCAATTAATTTTTCGTCGATTATCAAATATGAAAAGCACAACAAGCAAGAGAGATTTTCCGTTGGATTTAAACACTATTTAAGCTGTTCAAGCGGGTAAGAAATTTCCACTGCTAATTGAAAATTGTATCTTCTCAACAGCAATGAGAGTAAGTAAAACTGAATACGTATTTAAAAAGTATTTTGTAATCTACGGATAAACCACTTCATGAGTTCCCTCCACCATCAGTACACCGACGTACTACAGACACATCAAATAAATAATCAAATTTTCTAATTCTGAGTTCGCTTCTTAAGTCTTTTGTTGTGCCAGGCACAATATTTGGCTCCCATAAAACAAATAACTAGAGAACGACCGAACTACGGATTCAGCCAAAAAAGAGACGAACATTTGTTTAAATTTTGGAGCAGAAAAATTTTTTTTGTAATATTTGAGTGCTGGTATCAAAGCGAAAACTTTATTTTAACTGTTTTTAGATATCATCTCCTGCTCCATCAAGTGTGACTAGTGTGCAATTGTTCAATGCTGCAAGTTAGCACGATAAGAATAGGCTGTGCCGCCAGCTAGATGAAAAAACCGATGAGCTAAAGTTATTACAATTTATTACTAAAGGATGAATTTCTCATTCGTTGATCTCCACAGAGCGTCCGATGCTGATGGGGTTCGGCTAGAATATCTATGTGATGATGTTAGAGGCCAGTCATGTTTCACTTCCGTACAACAATACTGACTTCGCACATCAGCTGAATATTCGCAGTTTAGAGCGCCTGGAGATTAGCGAACTCGCCCACACTGGATGCATTCGCCCCAATGTCGCCCTTGCTTTATTTGGCTCACAGTTGCCATCTTCATCTGCTCCGCTGTCTGTCGTGATATTGCAGCCGAGGTAGCAGAAGCTTGCGACAAAAAATACATACATCTATACTATAAAGGTGAATGTCTGTACGTTGTTCGCGCATCACTACGAAACGACAACACCAAATGAAGTAAAAATTTGTATACATTCATATTTTCACCCAATTAAGATTATAGGCATTTTTTATGATGGAACTCCCTTCCCACAGCCCCCAGGCCGCGCCACTACTCTCATTCGTCACTAATAATCGAATATTTCCTTAAAGTTAATCTAAAAAATCTTAGTTTTTCCTATTTCCCACTATTTATAGAACACTCTAGACTTCATAATCCGCATAAGCTGTTCAAGTATGACCCAAATGCAAAGTTCAAAAACGGTTTGAGATAGAAAATTAATAAAAATAATTTTGCTTGATATTTTTCTGATTGGTTGTTTTGATTTTATTCAACGAGGCATAGCAACAGATGACGGGTATTGTAATATTATGGTTATTAATAAAAAAATATTTTCTATGAAATTATTCGTTGTAATTCTTTTCGTCGCCGACAGAATTGGCGTTCCACTACCCGACCATGACGAGGTGAGAATAGAGATAACGCGGCTAAAGAACAACAAAGCCGCGGGCGTCGACGGACTGCCGGCTGAGCTATTCAAACATGGCGGCGAGGAGCTAGTAAGGTCCATGCATCAGCTTCTATGCAAAATATGGTCGGATGAAAGCATGTCTGCGTATTGGAATTTAAGTAAGCTCTGCCCAATCCATAAGAAGGGCGATCCTGCAATCTGTGCCAATTACCGCGGGATTAGTCTTCTAAATATCGCCTATAAGGTTCTAGCGAGCGTATTATGTGAAAGGCTGAAGCCCACTGTCAACCAACTGATTGGACCTTATCAGTGTGGCTTTAGACCTGGAAAGTCTACCATCGACCAAATATTCACAATACGCCAAATCTTGGAAAATACCCATGAAAGGAGAATCACCACACACCATCTTTTCGCCGACTTCAAAGCTGCATTCGACAGTACGAAAAGGAGTTACCTGTATGCCGCGATGTCTGAATTTGGTATCCCCGCAAAACTAATACGGCTATGTAAGATGACGTTGCTCAACACCAGCAGCGCCGTCAGAATTGGGAAGGACCTCTCCGAGCCGTTTGATACCAAACGAGGTTTCAGACAGAGTGACTCGCTGTCGTGTGACTTCTTTAACCTGATGTTGGAGAGCATCGTACGAGCCGCAGAACTTATTCGCTCAGGCACAATGTTTGGCGCAGAAGCTTGGACGATGACAACATCCGATGAAGCGACGCTTGGAGTGTTTAAGAGAAAGATTCTGCGTAAGATTTTTGGACCTTTGCTCGTTGGCAACGGCGAATATCGCAGACGATGGAATGATGAGCTGTATGAGCTTTACGACGACATGGACATAGCGCAGCGAATAAAGATCCAGCGACTACGTTGGCTGGGTCATGTCGTCCGGATGGATACAAACGCTCCGGCTTTGAAAGTATTCGATGCGGTACCAGCTGGTGGTAGCAGAGGAAGAGGAAGGCTTCCTCTGAGTTGGAAAGATCAGGTGGAGAAGAACTTGGCTTCACTTGGTGTGTCCAATTGGCGCCGGTTAGCACGAGAAAGAAACGACTGGCGCGCTTTGTTAAACTCGGCTAAAATCGCGTAAGCGGTTATCGCGCCAATTAAGAAGAAGAAGTCTCCATGAATATCAATACAATCCAATTCATGAATTCTCAGAGATAGAATGACTTTATGGATGGGCTGCAAAATACGCTTCCACAGCTATTATGACCTCATCATTTGATGAAAACCCCATTTTTTACGCATGAATTTTTTTAGGTCTGGAAATAGATGGAAGTCGCTAGATGCTAAATCTGGTGAATGCGGTGTATGCTTCAGAAATTCGAACTTTAATTCATAGATTTTAGCCACCGTCAACATGCTTTTATTACGTGGTGCATTGTCCTGATGAAAAATAATTTGTTTTTTGTTTTGCACAATTCGTCACAATTTCTTCCCTTCAGCTGGTTAAAAATTACAATAATTTTCAGAATTTATTGTTTTACCAGTTTGGAACTAAGCCATAAACAAAGTTCCTTTCGAACTCCTTCTGGGCCGATTTCTGGACTCGAACTCTTTTCGAAACCGAAGAACCAGGTTCACACCACTCTTTAGCCTCCTGTTTTGATTTAAGATCATAGTGATAGATCCAAGTCTCACCCATAGTGATGAATCGATGCACAAAATCCACTTTATCCTTTCGAAAACGCTCTAAATGTTGCTGAGAAAGTCGGATTCGAATGTGTTTTGGTGCCATTGTTAGCGAATGCGGCACCCATTGTGCTCACAGCTCTCTGAAACTCAAGACTTTAGTCATTGCCTGCCCTACCCAATGAAATGCCTAGAGTTTCTACTAAATCTACTTCAGTTACTCGATGAGTTTCTAATACAATATCTGATATTTTTTCTACGATTTCTAGTGTTGTTACTGTTTTTTACGGCTTTGACGTGAATCGTCTTCAAGGCTTGTACAAGCCCGTTTAAATACAGCTACCCATGTTTCTACTGCGGTAATTGATGAGAAAAGTTCTTATACACTTTAATCATTCCTCTATTCATTTCCATTACTTTTAGCCCTTTCAAAAATTCAAAAATAAAAATTCAGTCACTACCCGATACTGGATTTTTTGCAATGTAGAAAATACTGTGACACGTCGGAATGAATTGACAGATTGAAATGAAACTTCACATGAAGAGTGCACCAATATTATAAATTGTAGGATAGTAGCAACGAATTGCAAAACTTATGGAACAAACTAGTACATTTTTTTTAAATTTATTTTATTTTATTTCATTTTATTTTATTTTATTTTATTTTATTCTGTTTATTTTATTTGAGCTTAATCCATCTCGGCTATTGCCGGAGATTACACAACCGGGATTGTGCTCTGGTGGAGCGTAGTCCAAGTTCTACGCCCACGCGATTGCTATTGCTTAAATATTTAAAAATCTACTATTGCACATGTGTCCAGTATGGTCGACTTCTGCATGTCTTCTAAGAGGTGTTGGCAGTCATACTTCTTCAAGTTTTTTATTAAATGCTTAGGCACTAATCCAGTGGACGATATAATTATTGGAATTATATTCACTTCCCTCGCTTTGTACATCTGTTTCAGTTCTATAGCTAAAGCTGTATACTTCGATATTTTGGTGGAGTATGTGCTTTGGATATTGCGATTAAGGGGCACCGCTATATCGATTACTTCGATTGTTTTATTTATTTTGTCGAACAAGATGATGTCAGGTTTGTTGGCAGCTGCGGTTTGATCTGTAGAAATAAATATGTCCCAGCACAGTTTAAAATTTGCATTTTCCAATATTGCACCTTCGGCACCTATCTTCTATTGCCTCGCCATGCATCGACCTTCGGAAATTCCTTGTTGGAATAGCGATTGCGAAACCTTCTGTTTCAGAAAATAGTTTTCCTCTTTTCAACCATAAATTGGATGATTGTGCGTCTATCCATTCCATTTCGAGATCATGGGGATGGGCACCGTGTATTGTTTTTGCCTTCCATGCTGCGATCATTTCTGCTGGGGACTTAACCCCCGAGTTGCTGTACTTTCCTATCAATTATATCCGATAGTTGGTCAATACCTACAGTCTGAGGCTTAAGCGGCGCGATGATTCTAGATACATGCCTGAACAACCTTTTAGAACTAGCCCCATTTTTAATTTAATTTTATTTATTTTTTTTTTTTTTAATTTTTTTTAATTTTATTTCAGTTCTTTTTATTTTTTTATTTATTACTTTTTATTAGTATAAAATAGTTTTGTAGATATGGATTATGAACGATGACTGCATTGCTGTTGGGTTAACCGCTTTATGCTGCTGATGAAGTTCATCAGATTTTAAATAAAAATGTATTGTGCGAATGATGTTTTCGGTATAGACAGGAAAAAACATTTTGGAAACAAAAATTGCATAGTCCCTTTCTTCATCTTAAATTTAGTAATAATATATATACAAGCAAAATAAAATGGAATACCCCAAACTGCGCATTATTATCCAAAAGTCTTAAAATCTGCACCTTTGCTAGAGGGCCAACAACTACCTTTCAATCCAATAGCCATTCGCGCTAATTCATTATCGATTTTAAAATGTGCGCAAGTGGCTGGTATTTATCCATCTTCGAATATGAGAATGAGCGCCCATACACGCATTTGTACATATTTGCATTTACGAGTATTTTGCGTATAACCCCCGCTGTGTATCATCAAATTAAGTTGGCATGTCGAAAGCATACGAATGAGATGCTACAAAGCACTGCAAAATACATATTGTTATTGCATGCAACACATACCATGCGGCGCGGTGCAGTTGCATGGCTGCAAGCAAACAAATAACAATTTTATTAATTTTCATCATTCGACATTTAATGCAGACGAAAGATGCTTAAGGCCTTAAAAATCTCAAAAAAAAGGATTATTACTTAACTGAAGACAACAGCATTCTCCACAACTAAGTTGAAAAACCGCATGCATACATAAGTTAGTAGAAACACGGTACGAGCTACAGCGAGAAGGTGTAGTAGCTGCGTGGGCTGTCGGCATAAATTGGCAATATCTGTGGCGGATTGGCACATCCTCACCGCAGCCAATACCACAGCCTCTGCTTAATTAAGGCGCTTTAAATGGTAAACAAGTCTCAAAGCGACATAGCCGCCTTGAGCGTCAGCTGCCGGCAGCATTGATGCCAGGGACGAGGATATTTTTTGGCAGCTTGGTAACCTAAAAAGGAAAAACCAAAAAAAACATATATTGGAAAAAAATGTATGAAATTAAAAATGCGCCAAAAAGGGTTTTTGCCGATTTTTATGATGAGAGTGCAAATGCATGTCTGTAGAGGCACTACAACACCATCTACCATTTTCTTGCCACTTATTTCTACATTTGTCTGCCTGCAGGTGCTGTTTCGGCAATTCGTTGATGTTAAAAAATATTTCCGCAGATAAAATAATCATAAAAAATACCTAAAAATGTTATTTTTGACAAAAAGAAATGGCCTCATCGACGCGAGCCCATTAGCATACGAGCTGGGATCAGCATTCACGTGGGACATCCTTTGAAGTAGTTATTGCAGCGCTCGTTTTCATTTATTCTGATTGAATTTTCTTAATGATTTCGTTTATTTTTTTTTTTGCTTCAACTCAATATCATTAAAATTGTGCCTTTGTTTCTTCTTTTTTCAAATTTTGAATGCTGGCATCATTATCGGCACAAAGGTGTTCGGTTGCATATTTATAGACACGATGCGTTGACGGCTTTTAAGATGTATACTCTTGGCCATTAATTTTGATTTTTTTACTGCAAAATTATAAAATTCCAATTAAAGCAGGTATCCACATTTTACTACATGCCTTTGGGGTTTTCGACTGGCCACTTAGTTCGTATAGTTGAGTCGCCAATCAGGCCATGTATTTAAATTAACAGCTATGCGCTCACGTTTTAACCTCTGACCCTCAGCGACCGCGGCAGCATCTGTTAACGCTTTTATTTACCGGCATTGCGCTTTTAGCTGAGCTCTCTGTTAACTCCCCCCTCCCCTCCGCTGCTCCACAGTCTAGATACTTTTAATTGCTCCGCTGATATGTTGCTAGCCACTTTTGGTAATCACCGTTAAACGTTTTTAAATTGATGCTCCTTTGGTTTGGGATATACCGGCAGAATGTCTCGAAATTATTAAGCAGCTGTGAAATAAAAGTTTATGCACAGGACTCGGTCATAAAGTGTCAAAAACGTGATTTTAGTTAAGTGCACATGCGTTTACTCAGTCTGTGTGATGAGCGCAAGCTGAAAATATGTATGTAAGCAGAGGCGGATCAAGCAATGAAGATATTGCAGTTGCTGATGAAAATGTTTATCATCATTTTTGTTTTTAAGTCACAGAGAGAGGTTTACTTTGCTATACTCGCTTCCTTGCGGAGATATAGAGCAAAGTGGAGTGACAGATTACCTGATAAGAGTCTCATAGATGAAGTTTAAAAAAGCTTCTAAATAGAGATGCCACCAATATAAAAATTAAAAGAAGTAAATATGTAGGTAAATTAAAATTTTACAATGAAATATAAAAATGTATTCAAAAAAGCACATTTTTGATAGCGTTGCCACCTGAATTATATTGCAAAAATAGCAACTTATAACAGAATACCGCGAGGCATCAAATGTAAACCCCTTCCATCAAAAGGCTTTAGTGGTATTGCTATTATTATCGGCCTGTCGACTCTTATAGTTGGCTCTTGCTTGACGAAGATGCTTTTATTGACAAAGCACAAAAGGATATATGTGGATTCCTTTGCTGTTTAAATATTTTGGGCGCAGAGTCGTTATTGCACTTTTTTTCCTGCTTCTCCGAAAAAATCAGCAGCGCATCACAGTATTTCATGAAATCAGCAACACCTGATCATTCATTGAAAGATCGTAAATATGTACGTATTAATATTTATAAATTATTTTCTCATGCAGTATGGATGCAGAAAGCCTATGGCGAGTGTGCTTTACCGAAAGCACGGGGCTACGAGTGGTATAAAGCTTTTGCAGAGGACCGAGAAGTCGTGGAAAATTTGGCCCGATCTGGTCACCCAACAACGACTTCAACGGCTGAAAACGTCGACAAAGTCAAGGAAATGATACTGGAAAACCATCATTTAAGTTTGCGGGAGATAGCTCGTGACCTTAGCGTGGTTCACGAATCAATTCGCAACATTTCAACACCATCCATCAATTGGGCATGAAACGCGTGGCTGCTCAACTCGTTCCAAGAGAATTGAATTTCTTTCAAAAAATTCATCGGATGAAGGTGGCTGAAGACACTCTTTAGCAAGTGAATTCGGACTCCACGTTTATCCATCACATCACGACAGGTGATGAGACGTGGGTATAGGAGTTTAACATGCAAACCAGTCAACAGGCGGCTGAATGGCGCTATCGACATGAGCCGAAACCCAAAAAACCACTTCAAAGTCAGTCAAAAGTGAAAGTCATGCTACTCGTTTTCTTTGATTATCATGGTTTTGTGCACTCAGAATTCGTTCCAAATGGTTCTACGGTAACTAAAGAATATTATTTGGGACTTATGCGACGTTTGAAGAGAATACTCATGGATTTTGCACCATGATAACGCACCGTCTCACAAGGCTTATATTGTGAACACTTGTTTTGACCAAAAACTCGACAGATATCATCAAACAACCACCATATTTACCGGATTTAGCCGCCAGTGACTTTTTCCTTTTCCCAAAACTTAAATTGAGGCCATTAAGGAGAATTCCAAGAAGGAGCCGAAGAAGACCTCTTCAAACGCGAGTATTGCTTCGAATGGAGCCTTTTTTTTGAGGGCGACAAAAGAAATTTTGATGATTAAAAAATTAGTTTGCGTTTTACTGAACAATTCGCCGGTACTTTTTTGACCGAATGTAAATTTTTAGAAATAATAGTCTGATGTCCATTCAATTCATCACTCATCGTCATTGCTTCTAACTCCTGGGGGAGCAGGCCGAGGAGTAAACATCTGAACCGAGTTCGATGTTTTGTTAAATCCGTTATCTCCAGCCATGATTTTCCAGCATGCTCTGCCTCCTTCAAAGCGATATGGCGCCATGATGTATTAGGTCTTCCTCTCTCTCGGCTGCTTTGGGGACTCCAGTCAAGTGCATAGCAACAGATTTCCCCGGGAGATTTCCATAAAGCGGAATCGTTCCAACCCCTATCACTGGTTGTTGCTACAGCGTAGGACAACGATGAGTAATTATAGTGTTAGGGCCATCTGAGATGCATCATAGTCCTCTATTGTTATAAACGCTGGTAACTCTATTGTAAGTGCTGTCGTAAGTTAGCCATGTTCTCGCATCCATATAAAAGAACTGTGGAGCGACATTGGATTTGAATTTGATCACCTTTATCTTAACAGATAAACTGGTAGAGTTCCATATTTTTCCGAGGAAATCCATTGGATAAGCGAAGATGTGGCAACAAAATGGTGCGGAAGCGCTAGTTGAATTCTGGATAAATCATCACTTGAACCAACCAACCATTGGATGCCGCGGAGTTTGCCTTTAAAAGACTTATGTCGATGACTAGCAAGGAAAGTAATAGAGAGCCTTTCCTGACTCCTGTGTTGCTGTTATGTGGCCGCTTTGTAGCAGCCTATAGCTGATCTTTTCCTAAGGATAGCTGTCAAGGGGACCACATATCCAAGTTCTTGGCTAAAACAGGGAATTTTCGTGGTTACAGTGCGACTGTACAATATGAATGGCGGCAGGAGAGCCTAGTTATTTTGAGCAACGGCGGCGTTCATAAACCTCCAAGGGTTTTTTTATTTATTTATTTAATTCAGAAATCAGTAAAGAATTGTTTTCATTGACTACTTACTACAAAAGTAAATTTAACGAAACAAATAAAATTAAATTGAATTACAAGTTTTCTTACTAACTAAATACTACAAAAATTACGTTATTAAAATATTAAATTAGAATAGGCAGTTTAATTGAGCAGAAAAACATGGCTTAGTTAAAGTAAAATCAAATTCAATAGAATTCGAGATCTCATTGAGTTCATGAAAAGAGCGGTCAATACGAGCATTGCAGGCATAATTTGTTCTACACCTATACAAATGGAACGGAAATCTATTACGTAGGGACCTGGTAAGGATCGAAAAGTTAATCATTTCTAGAAGAGAGAAACAGTAAATGTCCCACTTATAATATTAAGTGAAAAAGATAGCGCCAAAATCGATCTACTAGTTTCAAGTAGTTTGAGATTAATTAGAAGTAAGCGATAGAATAGGATCAGAGAAATTGAGAGAAGAAAGAGCATACTTAAGAAAAACTTTTTGAACTCGTTCAATTTTGTCAATAGAAAATTTTTTGTAAGGTTTCCAAGTCTCCATGAAATGCAAACTCAATTAAGACGACTTAAATTTCTTCATATCTTTCCAAAAAATATATGCAGTCTTATTTATCCAGAAATATTTTCGCACACACGTTAATTGCATTAAACGCTTTTTGTGTCATTTGCTTTTGTTTTTGTTGGGGAAATTGTTGTTCAGCACATAACAAGCATAGATTACAATACGACGTTAGCCGATATTGGTGCATTCACTACGGTCAACCTAAGTATTCATGTGTGGCGCCTTGAAGTCTGTAGAACACCTGCGCAAACTGCCATGGCGGCCCACACAAAAATGGCTGGCGCTGATGATGCTCGCATTGAGCATTTGTCTAGTCTGTGGCGGCAACACTAACGCGCATTATTACAGCCTCTGCAAATGGCAATGCGTGATTATTTTTCACAACCGGCAATTGCAGTGGTAGACAAAGCACTAACAACAGTAAAAGCTAACAACTGCCTACACACAAGCAAGAGCAGTGCCAAAAGCAGCAGTTAGAATGTGTACTCACCAATAGAGGAGGCAGATGGACGGACAATGACGCAGATGCAGCCACAGGACTATGTCAGCCTAGCCCGGCCACCTTCTGCGCCTCCGGAAATGACAACGATTTCAGGCCAAACTCAGCGCCATAAGGTTCTAAACTCTGCGATAGGCAATATACACGACAACAACAACAATAATACGTGCATATAGTAGAATACACCAACTGACAACATTGAAAAATTTTACATTTATAGACAATGCATGTTGTGCTTGCATTGTTGAATGTACATTATTTTCTTGCAGCTGCAACATCTCCAACACCAATACAACAACAACAATGTATAGTAGAATTCGAAGAAGGCGGCTCCCCAGAAG
>JAYXIM010012563.1:0-29659 GCA_037575425.1 Anastrepha fraterculus | reverse complement strand
TGAACCCAAGCGTAGACAGCGCATCTCCCTGCTTTATTCTTGCCTCAACTTTGAATAAATCAGATGCTTTGCCTTGTATAAGCACTTTCGAATAGGTTTCAGCGAGAGTTAGACTTACTAGCAAAGAGAATTTTTTTGGTATACCTTGCATGCGTAGCACATATTCAATATTGCCTCTTTCAATACTATAGAACGCTTTCAGAAAATCTATAAAGAGGGCATGTAGGTTGATTTTATACTCATGAAACTTTTCAAATATTTGGCACACTACAATGATTTGGGCGATCGTCGACCTTCCATTCCTAAAACCATATTGACATTTGTTCGGCGTAATTCTACCTGTGATGTGGAACGTTCGTGAAAATTTTATACGCTGTACTTAACAACGAAATTCCATGATAATTGTTGTAGTCGCGTCTGTCACCTTTTTTGGTACAATTATGCTAGTCTGCCATTTTCTGGGTATAATCTCAAATTCCCATATATGTTTTGCAAGACATAACAATGTGTTCTGTAGTTCCGCTGATCTTCATTAAAATATATAATATATTAATTTTTGCCCTAGTTATCAGCTGCTCTCAGCATTCTGCGCATTTTGCTACATTTATACTTATACATACATGTGTCTATGGCTACCTCAATTCCCTTATGCTGTTACATACAATCGTTATAAAAACAAAATTATAATACCCTTGGACACAGGTTGGTGGGTATAACAACGCATTGTAAAAAATCAAGAAACCTTCGCAACGGATAAAAGGATTAACTTAGCACACAACCTTCTCTGTACTTTTCCAAGCTGTAGTGATCGTTATTGCTGTCGGATATGCGCGAGATGATCGCAACTATTTTTACGCTCAACTAACTGGTTACCTCAACTACATACACGCATACGTACAAGTATTCTAAATTGTGTAGGTCGCCCTTCTATCCATGCTCATGCAATTTAACTGATGATTCTGCTTGCTTAGCAATGCTTATTGTATTTTGATTATTTTGTGTTCACATTTACAGTATTGGTCGAAACTTAAGCATAGCCTAGACCGTTTTTCCAAATCGTGAATTCTTTGTTTTTATATATTTTACTTTGACAAATAAAACTTAAGGAATTCGACATATATAGAAAGATAAAATCAAATGAGAAACCTGAAGGGACGAAATTAAAGAATCCCTTGACATAAAATAGCCTTTATGACAAAACAAATACTTAGGACTTCTGCTAGTAGTGAAACCATTATTCTCGATACGAAATTAATATTTACATTCTGCAATATCACTTTCACTTTTTCGCCTCAAATATGAGTAGCTCTTTCTCACTTTCACTTATTCGCATATTAAAAGAAAAATAATGAAAAATTTTTTTTTATGAAACCACGTATAAAAACTAGTTGTAAACTATAGATAAATAAAGGGTTTTCCAATAACAGGTGTTATTGGTGAATGGATTGCACTATCGAGAGATGATTAACAATTTTGTGTGGCCGGAATTGGATGGTATTCAACAAGACAGCGTTACGTGCCACACAAGCAACGAAACCATTGATCTTTTATGGGAAAAGTTTCCGGACCGTGATATCTCTCGAAGAGGTGATCACAACTGGCCACCGACATTTTGTGATTTAACACCTTGTGACTTTTTTCTTTAGGGCCACGTGAAAGAAAAGGTCTACGCCAACATCCCAGGGTCGATTCAAGACTTCAAAGATAGAATTCGTGAGCCTATCGAGGACATAGGGCAGCCACTTTGCAATTCGGTTATGGAACATTTCATGAAAAGGATATTGTCATTTGTCTGATGTTATTTTCCACTATTAACGCCATACCTTCCTTTTTATAATAAAATAAAAATCCGATCATTTATATTAAAAAATATCATTTTTCTTTGAATTTCAAAATAACACCTTTGTTTGGAAAACCCTATAGTTGAAAAGCGGAAAAATAATTATCTGTCGAGAAAGATGAATATATCGACTCCAGTGACTTGTATTTTTTTGTCAAAAAGTACTTTCGTTTTACTCTGTTGTCGTGTTTTGAAAATGAATGGTTTAAAATAATTTGAATTATTTTATAATAATCAAAACTGTAATACAATATGCAGTATAAGCAAAATTGAATGAACAGGGTAGGCCACTGATGGGTTAACCGCGGCAGCTATTTGGATAAAGTTACTTGCGGCGGCCTCGGTAGTCTAGCGTAAGTGCATTAGCCTGCCATCCCAGAGGTTGTGGATTCGAATCCCACGTAAAGCACGGTCCTCGCACTTTTCCAAATTTACCTACTTCCCGTGTTTCCAAAAAAAAGAAAATCTCATTCCTCTAACTCAAGAACTTATCCTTTCCATCCTTACTCCCGCACAAAATAGTCAGCGCATTAACTATTCGCATTGTGCCTGCTAAATCAAGCAAAAAACAAACAGTTACACATTGCATCAGTGGCGCCAGCAAGAAGAAGCGGGTAATCGCTGTAATAGCGCAGACACACCAAATTTAGTGAAGCTCCTGAACCATCTGCGCGATCCTTCTGTCAGGCAAATGTGAAACATAGATGGCGCTCCAAGCAATAAGAAAGCGTTGTTCCTAAGCAAAGACAGGTGGGCATTTCCATCACTTAGGACTGGTAGCGGCAGGCTAATCACCTACCCTGTCAGAAATCAAATAGATTAACGAAACCAACGCAAGACAAGTTTTGTCGAGGCCCTATGTTTCCGAGAGGAGTAAACAAAGCAAAAAAAAAAAACACTTACAGCAATTAATCGCATTATTTATTTTTTTAATGAAAAAATTAAGGACACATCCGCTACACAAATATAATCAGGTACGTCAAAGCGCCAAGGATTCAATGGTACGGTCACATTTTACGAATGAGCAACGATAGAGCTCTAAACAAGATCTTCGAAACAAATCCACAAGACGACAGAAGAAGGGACCGCCCGAGAAAACGTGACATGGACCTAAGGACCTACAGTTTCAAGCCGACTCCGAGGAGCTTTTTCATGGCAGAAGTACACTCGAAGGTTTACCATTGAGTGCTGAGGGGCGACCGCTATTAGAAATACCTTATCTATCATCTCGTGTTTCATGTCCGGGGTTTCCCCCCCGGGTACTGCCAAATGGTCATTATTACTCTTGTAAATAAATAAATAACAAATTAACACTTCGCAATTGCGATCAATTTCTGATTCAAAATGATTCTAAAGTGGCCATTGCCAATTAATGCTTGGGTGATTCATATAGGTATGCACTACTAATGCACTTTTGCAGCCGAGTTCCGCTATTCCTACCATTCGATGCAACGAAGCAGCTAGAAAAGGTGTATGCATGTTTTCAAAACTTTTATATTAGGTTGGGGAATAAGTTCGTAGCGTTTTACATAAAACTTTTATTTAATCAAAAAACAATAATTATATCAATAAGTTCTTCTTCTTCTTATTTGGCGCGATAACTGCTTACGCAATTTTGGCCGAGTTTAACAAAACCCGCCAGTCGTTTCTGCCTCGAAGAGGCTTTCCTCTTCCTCTGCTACCACCAGCTGGTACTGCATCGAATACTTTCAGAGCCGGAGCGCTTGTATCCATTCGGATGCCATGACCCAGCCAGTGTAGCCACTGGATCTTTATTTGCTGTGCTATGTCCATGTGGTCGTAAAGCTCATAAAGCTCATCGTTCCATCGCCTACGATATTCGCCGTTGCCAGCGTACAAAGGTCCAAAAATCGTTTGCAGAATCTTTCTCTTGAGCACTCCAAGCGTCGCTTCATCGGTTGTTGTCATCGTCCACGCTTCTGCGCCATACGTATCAGCAATGTCAATAAGTCAATCAATTATATACTCGTCGCTGCTGTTTACAACCTCTTCCCACCTCTCAACCAATTTGTTGTTGTTAATGCCGTTTCCGCCAAAAATCGCGATATCTTTGTTATCGAAGGCAATGATCTTCATATGGTTTGACAGGGAGCGGAAATTTGGGAATCAGTCGGTACAAGGTCCGGAGAATACGGCGGATGCTGGAGGACCTCCGATACGAGCTCTTGGAGTGCAACTTTGACGACTTGGGCAACATGGGGCCTGGCGTTGTCGTGAAGGAGTATGGTTTGGCCATATCGATCAGGTCTTTTCGGTGAATAGCCTCATTCATGCGGTCTAGATGGGTAATGCAGATCTCCTTGTTGATCGTGGTATTCCTTTCGAGCATTTCCCAGTGCAACATGCCCTCCCAGTCCCGGATGAGGATCCGGCTTGACACTCGGTTTGGCGTATCTTCTGAAGCCACCCACTCTTTCTGTTCTTCTTATTGATATATAGGCACCATTTCTCATCTCCCGTAAAGATTCGGTACAAAAAGCGCTGTTTATGACCACGTCTTGCTCGCTTGCGGGAGAGATGCTGAGAAGCTATTTGAAGGTGACTTTCTTTATTTTTTGCATTAAGTTCGAGAGGCACACAGGCTCCCAATTTTTCGGTAAATCCCATTGAATGAAGGTAATTGAGAATCGTTTTTTAATCGCAGTTCATTTTTACCGCCAATTCACGACTAGTTTGGCGACCGTTCTTCTTAAAAAGTGATTTGAGACACTCTTAGATAGAAAGAGTTCTCTCGACAAACAGCAAACAAATCGTTGTAAAATAAAAGAAAATATAAAGACGCTATGAACTTATTCCCCAACCCAATATATGATGAAATGTGTATGTACATATGTATCAGTACAGTTGAGTTCATTACTCACTCCCTTACCACTTACTTCCTAAGTCAACTCGCCACTTATCTTACAAATAAAAACTAAAATAATCCAATTGGCGCTAATTTGTAACATTAATTCGTGTGATTTTGTGTCGCTGCCTCTTCACTAAATTAGCTAATCGCTAAGTTTACATACTATGGCTTCTTATTCTGTAATCTGCTTACCATAATATTCTTATAACACAAAACTGTTTATCATCGCCGACATCCGTTCGTGTTAAACGTTAAGCATTTATACGGATCGTTAATTTAAATTGAGCCCTTTCGGGACGTTTGCAAATTCAATGTTGAAGAGACCCTTTTTTCACCGCTATGGCGCAAAATTAATGGGAATAAAATGGAAATAAACGAATTTAAATGTCTGCTTTGATGATGTGTTGGTGCAGTAGCCACTGTGTGATTCAGCCTTCTCAACATTCCATATTACGCAAATTAATCGCTGCTGAGGTCCTTTAGCGATTTTTCACGTACCTCAGCCGTTATGTGAAACCTACAATTTGGCCTCAAAGCATTTTAATGTTTTTTACTTCATTGTGCATGCATTTTTTCTGTTATTGTATTCTTCATCGTTAATTTTCATGTATTTTTACTTTATTTTGTCAATCACTTGGCTTCTCTTCTAATGAGTATTTAATCTGTGCTCATTCGTGTAGCCAATAAAATTTCAATCCTTAATTGCCTCTATGCATTTAATTGGTCCGTAAATACTGGTGCACACAGGCATACGTATGCATGCACTTAAATATACGAGTATGTTATGTATCTGCTAGGCAGCGGGTACGTGCTGCTGTGTAACCTTAAACTAAATACAACACTTGGCAGTGCTTTCTTAAATTTTTTACGCTTCGACTCAACTGTCCAAAATTGAGACATCAAATAATATTTTAAAATATTAAATTGCAAAAATTCGTAAAGATAAATTTTCACAATTTGGCAACACACACATGCATTTTAATCATGTGCGTTCGTGCCACTTGTGGCAGGTGCATTTTAGATTTGGGTTATTACTCGAATTCGCAGCTCGATGCTGCATGACTAATTTTGACAAAAGTTTTATGTTACACAGGCACAATCAAAATAACAAAAACACAAACAAAAAACACACATTCACTTGTTGCTATGCCTGGACATGCATACGTATGTATGAATTGTGTCCCAGCTACCGTTTTAGCTGAGCCATTCAAACCTTTGGCTCCGACCGTTTGTCGTATCGTGTTGCTAATATCAATAATTCAATAATGGCATCATCTTCAACAGTAGCACGCAGCTATTAAATTTTGTTTGCGATTAAATTTGACGAAATTTTTTGTGAAACTCCCGAAACGAAAAAAATTGAAGTTAAAGTATAAAAAACTATTCCAAATACTAAATTAACGGAAACGGTCCAATCTTGTATTGTTAAGTCATTACACTTTTTTTGGTATGGCTTCGGAGCAATACACCACACAAAAAATAACAACTAAATCCTGTGAGTCGGCAGTGCACAGTCTTGTCGCTAAGGTAGAGCTAGCCATCGACAGGAGGGTATTTTTTGGGCATCTTTTTATGCATATAGGGGGCGTTTGATAATGCCACTTTTGACAGTGCAGCTCTGTTAGTAGGCATGGCGTAGACCGGGTGCTAATGCATTGGATTTGTTCGATGCTAGTCCAAAAAATCGGTACGGTGTGAGCAGAGGAAGATGTGCTGATATCATCTGGAGTTAATAGATGCTGGCCACAAGGTGGTGTGCTGTCTCCATTGCTCCGGTGCATGGTGTTCGATCCTCTACCACCTTAAATGATGTGGTAGTCTACGCACAAGCATATGTGGACGATGTTGCTGTTTAGTAACAGGCCCTTCGCTTAGGAACATCTGTAGAAAAGTGCATAAAACTTTGGATATGATTGATACTTAGTGCTGTGCGAATGGGCTATCGGCCAGCCTTACCAAGACTGGTATTTTCCTCTTTATCAGAAGGAGGTAGCTTGATGGACTCGTTGTGCCTAAGCTAAAGGGGCGCACAATCCAGCTATCCAACGAAATCTCTTAGAGTAATCCGCGATAGTAAACTCCTTTGGAGGTCACACGTTGAAACAAAGGAATTGAAAGCACTGACAGCCTTCTGGCAGTGCAAAGGGATCTTTGGAAAAATGTGGTCTATCTCCTAGCAAGATCCTATGGATTTAAATGGCTATGATAACACCTATTTTAACCTAAGCATCTGGAAATGGTGTCTACGTGGAATCCAGCAGGACAGAACTACACTTTGCTCTTGGAATGCACGCAACTGTGTTTCAAGCGCAGGTTATGATATGCAAGAAGGAGGATGAGACGGCAGACCACTTTCTGTGCGTCTGTCCGACCTTCGCTCGAATCAGGCTTGAGGTCTTTGATCAGGCAGTGATGTGTTAAGAAGCGAGCACGTTGGCTCCTTGACACCACAAGATCTACTGAGATTTCTTCGGAGGTCGGGTAGATTTAACGAAAATTAAAAAGGGAACCCGAGTGCAGTACAACAAAGGACTCAATCTTGTCTGAGTGCTGTACTTGATAGTCCGTCCCGACACACAAAAAAAAACTAAATCTCTTTTATTTTTATTATCAGATTCAACTTTTCATGAAAAATGTTTTAAAAATATCCAGAAGTAAGCGCACCTTAATTTTATTAATTATTAAAAAAAGTAAAATCTACTTATAATTTAAAATAAAGAAATAGAATTTTTAAGTTTAGTTTATAATTTGGACCTTAGTAATTTGTGTTGGATCTCCCTTCAACTATAACTTGTTAAAGTCGTCAAGGCATCGATTTGATTCAATTTTTATAATATTTTGATAAATTTGACCGTTTAGGGTTTTAGCGCTATCAAACTATCTTCCATTTTTGAAAGCCGATTAAGAAAGTATTGCCCAAACATTTTCGATGTGGTTAAGGCAGAGCTGCGCTCAGGCCATTCTAAACTAATAGCAGAAAGGAGATAAGTTGAACTGGTTGACTTGTAGTCACGCATGTGTTTGGTGGGACTGGGAGGTCATGGTGCACTAGGAAATGCTCGAAAATAATGCCACGGTCAACAAAGAGCTCTATATTGTCCAGCTACACCGCGTGAATGAGGCTATTCGGTCAAACCATACTCCTTCACGTCAACGCCAGGCTCCATGTTGGACAAGTCGTCAAAGCCGAATTCCAAGAGCTCGAATGGGAGGTCCTTTAGCACCCGCCGTATCCTGCGGACCTTGCACCAACCGATTTCCATCTTTTCCACTCCCTGTCAAACCATATGAATGGCCTTACCTTCGATAACAAAGAGGAATTTCTCTTGCCCACAAGTGATACTTTGGACTAAGTATGCAATTGAGTACTAAATTTCTTTCTAGACAAACAAAACTAACTGGTATGTCACAGAAGCTTGAATGATGACAATATGCGATGAGTCGTCTCTTGGGTGTTTGAGAGAAACATTGTTATGAAGATTTTTAGACCTTTGCACATTGATGACAGCAAATATCGCAGGTGATGGAACTATGACCTGTATGAGATTTACGACGACATAGACATTGACCATTTCGTGGTCTAAGTGGCATCGTTGTCTCTATGTGCGATGCGGCAGCCAAACCTAGACATTGAAATTGAAATTTGAAAAGGTCGAGCCAAGGAGCACCAGGACATTTGGTGGCTCATAAAATACTTAGACTGAAAAGCCCATTGTATTTAGAGCTCTGGAAAGAGGGTAGATAGTCAAGGAGGGAAGGAGAAAAGTATCAGAGAAAGAGATAGGAAGGAATAGAGACAGAGACAGAGATAGTTAGTCCTGTGAGAATTTTCCAGATTCTTTGGCAAATCTGTAGATATCCTCCAGAGAACGAATATTACTCATTCTTACGACATCGGAACCCAAAACTCATAGCCTTGCTCGAGCAAAGGCAGGACTCTCACCGAGAAAGTGCTCAGTGCTATCCGCCTTCTCCAAGCAAGATGGGCACATCGGGTCCTCAATGATTCCAGTGGTGGTCATATGCTGACCCCATGGAGTTGGGTCCTGTAATAATACTGACCATCAACCGAACGTCTTTCCTTCCAAGTTTTAGTAGACAGTTGGGCAGTTTTGTGTTCGGACTGGTCACAAAACAACTTTGCAGTTCTGCAGCGTTCTAGACCGGACTATCGCACTTTATGGAATTGCATAATTATCGTTGATCCACTTCTTGATTCCTGCAGAACTAATTCCGATTATTGGCTCTGGTCCTTATGGAGGAACCGCTGATCCACGGTTGGCCAATTCTTCAGCTATTTCGTTTCCTTGAACACCAGAGTGTCCTGGAACCCATATAAGTACAAGCCTGTTTTGTATTGCGACAGAATTAAGTTTCTTCTTACATTCTTGAACAATCTTTGAGGTTTGCTTCGCGTTCTCCAGTTCCTTCAGTGCAGCCTGATTGTCACTGAAAACTCCAATCTGTTTCCCGCTCGGTCTCCTCTCGATTATCCATTCGGCTACTTTCAGGATGACAAAAACTTCAGTTTGGAAACCAGTTGCCATTTTCTCCATAGCATAGTGATGCTTAGTGCTATCGTTTAAGTACCATCCGGCTCCAGACCCTATTTCATTCTTGGACCCATCGGTAAAGAAACTATCCGTCAAACCTCCCTGAATGCATTCTGGATTGCTCTGACATCAAATTCCTTTCCAAATGAAACAGTGGGTATCAGGTCGTCTTTAGTTGCCAAAAACAGTGGATACCGCTCAGATAGCAACTTAAAAATTAGCAGTGAATAAAGATCCAGCGGCTGCGTCGGCTGGGTCATGTCGTCGGAATGGATACAAACACTCCAGCTATGAAAGTGTTCGAAAGTGGCCTTGAAATACAATGCGATGAGCAGGTGTACTAACACGTAAAATAAACTTATTTACATAAAATCAGTTTCCTATCACAAGCTCTGCATTTACAACAAACACGAATCTGCCTTTACTTTCTGAGGAATTGTAAATAACCGCCAAACTTGCTTATTAACAGCTCAGCAAAGCAAAGAGTTAATTAATAGATGAAGCCGAAGCGGGAAATGTTGACGACAATAACTTGATGCACCCAGCACTGACGTCTGTATGTATATGCAATATTTAGTGTAGGGAGTAACAAGACCAACCACAATTTAAGTACTGGTTGGGGAGCAAGTAGATATATTTATGGGTCTAAGTAAGTGCAATCCTAGTCAAGCATGCAGTTGTGAATAACTAGTTGAGACTGAAGGTAGCCCTGTTGGAAATCGATTGCACCGCTACTGGTATCCTTTTGTTGAGTTTTAGATTTTTGTTACAAGAAACATTTCAGAGCCTAGGGGATCGAGGGTTCCCTGCTAAGCAAAAGAAATGGCGCAAGTTTCTTGTTAGTCAATAAATTATACCAAGCTTACTGTGAGACTTGGAATTACTTCGAGTGTTTTTTGCGTCAGCTGTATGAAAGATGAAGTGGAATCATCCCAACACCTTCTCCTTAGCTGCCCTGCTATTGCGGCGCTAAGATTTGGCATACGAGAGCTGATATAGTAGAGTTTAACATTAAAAATCGTATGAGCTTCATTCTCATTAACACGATAAAGCGGTTAGCACAATCATGACTCAGTCATCGTAATCTACAAATACTCAACCCCTCCTTCCGTGCTATCGGCTTCCTCCAGCTTATTTCCTTTGCCCTGGTATCACAAAGTATAAATTTGAGTTCTTCGTGCAAGTGTGCCCACTCTTTGGGCAACCATTTTAACCTAACCTGCTTGAATTTAGGCTGATAGCTTCTGTTGCTAGTTGCCGTAATTGTGTAATACGAGTTGTGTTCAAAAAATAAAGGAATTTTCAAATTTCGCAGGCTAAGTACATACATACATTCGACTTTCGATTATTTTTTTTTATGTCTGTACACTCGTCTAGATGCCATGCTGATGGTTTTATCAATATATGTGGTTTAATTTGTTTGTGAGAGACATTTTCTGCAAGGAAAGAAAAGGGATCAAAGAAGTTAAATCAAATTTTGTTTAAAAAATGGAATTGAGTGCTCAAAAACACTTGAGAGTGTTGACAGTGGCAGCGGTGAGAGTACTTTGAGTCAAAAAAATGTTTATAAATAGTAAAAGCTTTCATATCATAGAAGGTCGGGAAGAAGTGAATGACGACGCTCGCTCTGGATGCCCCAGCAAATCAACAATCGGTGAACATGTTGAGAAACTGAAGAATATTGTTATGGAGAATCGTCAAATCTCAATTAGAGAAGTTGCTATGGAGGTTGGCATATCGGTTGACTCATGCCATGCAATCTTTTCGGAAATTTTGGGCATGAAGCGTGTGCATATGGTCATAACTGCTGATGAATAATGGATATACCTACATATGGTTATGCCATCGAAAACAAAGGCCAATCGTCCCAATGGAAGAGTACAGGAGAGCAACAAATACCAAAAAAGCGCGCCAAGTTCGATCAAATGTAAAGATTTTGCTTACTGTTTTCTTCGATTACCGTGGCGTAGGACATCAGGAGTTTTTACCACAAAGTCGTACGGTGAATGAGGAGTATTGCCTTGAAGTTATGCGCCGTTTGCTTGAAGCAATACTAAAAAAACGCCTGGAATTGTGGAAAAAATGCATGGCTTTTGCATCTTGATAATGCACCTGCTCACTCATTTTTGCTTGTGAGAGTTTATTTGGCCAAAAACAAAAACGTTATCATGCCTCAGCCACCGTATTCACGTGCGTTTTTTTCCTGTTCCCAAGATAGAAGAGGTCCATGCAAGGACGGCGTTTTGCGACGATTGAGGAGATGAAAACCGAATCGCTGAGAGAGCTGAAGGACATACCAAAAAGTGCATATAAGAACTGCTTCGAGGATTGGAAAAAACGCTGGCACAAGTGTATTATTATCTGAGGGGGACTACTTTGAAGGAGATAAAATAGAAATTGATGAATAAATAAATATTTTTTGAGAAAAACGAAAATTCCCCTTATTTTTGAACACACCTCGTATTATCATTTATTTCATATATATATATATATAATTGGCTCATACACCCTTTTTTGTGTGTTTGGCCGAGCTCCTCCTCCTATTTCTGGTATGCGTCTTGATGTTGTTCCACAAATGGAGGGGCCTACAGTTTCAAGCCGACTCCGAACGGCAGATATTTTTATGAGGAGCTTTTTCATGGCAGAAATACACTCGGAGGTTTGCCATTGCTTGCCGAGGGGCGACCGCTATTAGAAAAATGTTTTTGTTAATTTTGGTGTTTCACCGAGACTTGAACCAGCGTTCTCTCTGCGAGTTCCGAATAGTAATCACGCACCAACCCACTCGGCTACGGCGGCACGTACATAAATAAATAAATATTTCAACGAAAAAGGAAGAAGATTGCTTTACATATTTTTAGATTGAGTTTTCAGGCTTCAGATACAATGATTTCGTTCTTTCTAAGAAATAATTGAAGTCAGAGAGTACATATATTAGAATAGAATAAATTTGGTGTTTGCACTTTGGCCTTATGGTCTGTTGTGCCCTCTACTCATCATAGTACCTCATCCAAATCCTGAGCGTATATGCCTTTCTTCTGACTGCAATTGGCCGAAATATCTCAACCTTATCCGCATGCCACACTCAAAGAGAATGTGTATTGGAGTCCCATATCCCAATCCTGTGTAGATAACTTCGCAATCTGCAATGGCCTCTGAGAATGCCTATGAGCTTAGGTAAGCTCGAGCTGGACGAGCTGGCGAGTTGAGGCTCTCAGATACGGACGAGCCAGAGGAAACCCAACAAGAATGACGCCACAAATCTTGACAGTAGCCCAGATCAATCTCCATCGTGCGGTAGCCGCATCAGCCAACATTGCACGATGGTTTGCCTCGGGAGATTTGGGCATAATACTGGCTCAAGAGCCGTGGGCCTACAGAGGTCAGGTTAGAGGTCTTAATAACAGCAATAATAAGGTAATTTGGGATCTCTCGAAAGAGAGACCTAGAGCATGCATAGTGTTAAATAGAAACATTAACTATTTTTGCATTTTGCGATCCAGGCACAATTGCTGACAGACGGGACCCGCAAAGACATCGTAATGACATTCAGCATACCTTGCGGGGGATAATAGCACCGTCTAGTATGCTATTACACAAAAGAAAGCTACCACTCCTGTTGGGATGTGACGCCAATGCACACAACGAGGCGTGGTGGTCGAAGGAATTATTAGCCCTTCGGAAGGCGGTACGAAGGCAATTTAATAAAGCCAAATGCATCGGGTGTTGGTACAAATACGCTGCACTTCTAACAGCATACAGTAAAGAAATTAGGAAAGCAAAAAGGGGTAGTTTCAGGAAGTTCGGCGAAGAAATCACATCAACCCCCGTTGCAGCTATATTGCTAAGAAGGGAATGGACATCAAACTATGTATCAAAAAGATAGATGGCACATACACATGCGATGAGGTAGAAAGAGCAAACATCTTGATGGCCGCACATTCTCCGGGAACCGTAACTCTAAACCTCTTTTGATTATACTCTGCCTGGATAAGGACTTCACCTAGCATAGCCCCATAATTTGGTGCTATCATCTCTTAGCGTTAGCTCTTCACCTCTTCTCCTTGATGGTGTGTTGTCATATAGCAAGGAAGAACTCGGGCCCTACTAATTACGAGGCTGCAACACATAAATATTTCTTCTATACATAATAACATCAGCGTCGTTATTTATTGCAATCAAACCAAATCATTACAACAACAATAGTAGTCTTATGCTAAAATATCAACTTATTAATTGAAACTTTTCCTGCAGGCTACCTTCAATTAACAAGTAAGCGGCGGTGAAATCAAGTTGACGCATTCGTTGGCCAGCTAAGCCACTAAGCACGATCATTCACATTCGCATTTTATCACCGAAGGGAAACATGAAAATTAAGTCTATGATTACAAAATAAATCCGGGTGCCACTTTTGCTCAACTTTGGCAGCGCAACACCAGGAGCTCCAAGTTGCATACAACCAGATTTTCAAGGCAAATCGAAGACAAATAACTCCTCGCACCTGGCGGAATTATCAGGCCATAATTTGTGTTTTAATGGGGAGGGGACACAACACATATAAGTCACATATAGTATGTACCTATGTATGTAAGTATGTACCCTATAAAACTGCAATCACAATAGCAACTTGCACCGTTTCTCACACAGATGTGCTAAGCTGCCACTTGATGCCTACTCCAACTCTTGTGGATTTTTTTTCAAAGCCACCCGAGATCATCAGCAAGCTGCAGTGAATGGAATCAGCGTCACTATCATGACCGGATTGACAAATAATTATTAAAAAATCAGCTAGGCAAGAGCGAGTTTAGGTGCGCGCATACTCACATACACATTTAGGAAAATAGGCGAATGGATGGAGGGAGGTAAAAGCAGGCGAAGAATGGCCCATGGCCATTGTTGGGTTGGCAGCTGGAAATAATTAATGTCTACTACTACATCCGGCCACAAATGTGTCCCAACTCCTCTTTCCACAAGTAAGAATGCACTTAGAAATGTTCACCTGTTTTGCTTTTCAAGCTCATTGATTACTATAGTTTCACCAACCCTCTTCCTGACACATCGCAGGTGCATAGTTACCTATAAACATACTTGTAGATACGCGTATACATACAAACCTAGGTACATACATATTTGTGATTTAATTACATGCGTTAAGTGCGCGCAAATGTTAGCAATGTAGACTTAATAAACTCTAAGCTCTGCTACTTTAGGCAATGATAAATGGGTAGCAGTTTTCCACAAAGTTATCGTTAATGGTATTGTTAAGAAAAGTTATCGTTGGGTGTATAAGTAATAGTAATAATCAAGGGGCAAAAACCCACAAACTCCTTCAAACTTATTTTCAAATACGGCATGCTGAATTGGGGAGTATTTCCATAACCGAATTGCAAAGAGGCTGCCCTATGTCCTCGATTGCCTCACGAATTCCATCTTTGAGGCCGTGCAGACCTTCTCTTTCCCGTGGCCTCAAAGAAAAAAATCGCAAAGTGTTAAATCACAAGATCACGGTGGCCAATTGTGATCACCTCTTTGAGAGATAACACGGTCCGGAAACTTTCCGTAAAAGATTAATGGTTTCGTTGCTTGCGTGGCACGTAGCGCCATCTTGTTGAAAATACACGTTGTCCAGATCAATATCATCCAATTCCGCCCATAAAAAATCGGTAATCATCTCTCGATAGCGCAATCCATTGATTCATAACACCTGTTATTGGAAAACCCTTTATATATATGTTAAAATTTTATATAGTTTGTTTTTTTAGAATGAGTAACCGAATATCTATGTGCATACCTATGTAATGGATTAGTAGTACATAGTATTTAAGGCATGATAACCTACCGATTCGAGAGTATGCAAGAATTTACCTATTTGAGTATCAAAATATCAGCCAACAATTAGTGACCGAGTTTTAGCAGCAAATAAGTCTTATTACTCTAATTTTAAACTGCTTAAGTCAAAATTATTATATCGCGACCAAAAGTTAAGGATATACAAAACCTTGATCCGACCTGTCCTTACCTATGATTACGAACTAAGGACGCTAAAAACTACTGGCATTAATCAGCTAATGGTCTTCGAAAGAAAAAAAAAATTGCAAAAAATTTATGAACCAATAAGACTGCAGGACTGTACTTATCGAATAAGATATACTAATCATGAACTGGAACTTTTAGCAAAAAACGAAACTATGATAAGATTTATAAAATCTCAGAGGATAAGATGGCTTAGACATGTGTTCAGATTTGCCCAAGGAGAAAACAACTCGAAAGGCAGTTGAATTGCGTCCCTGTTGGAGGCCGAAGAAGAGGACGCTACAGAAAGGCATGGCTCGAAGACGTTGAAGATGACCTTGCAAAGATGTACGTGCGGCAGTGAAAGGAAGTAGCCTTAGATAGAGACGGGTGGCGAAAGGTTGTGAATGAAGCAATGGTTCACCAAGGACTGTGATGCTAAGAAGAAGAAGAAGTAGTAGTATTTATTGCAAATAAAATTAAAATATTGGCGGCCGCCGTAGCCGAATGGGTAGGTGCGTGATTACCATTTGGAATTCACAGAGAGGTCGTTGGTTCGAATCTCGGTGAAAGCAAAATTAATAAAAACATTTTTCTAATAGCGGTCGCCCTCGGCAGGCAATGGCAAACCTCGAGTGTACTTCTGCCATGAAAAAGCTCCTCATAAAAATATCTGCCGTTCGAGTCGGCTTGAAACTGTAGGTCCCTCCATTTGTGGAACAACATCAACACGCACTCACAAATAGGAGGAGGAGCTCGGCCAAACACCTAACAGAAGTGTACGCGCCAATTATTTTATTTTTATTTTTTTATTTTTTTTAAATTAAAATATACAAAATTTTGAAAATTACATTTCTAGTATTAAGAAAAAAATATATTTACAATAATTTAACTTTAACAGCTTGCGCCGTCTGTCGATTTATTTTCGTGCAAAACAATTATCCGGTTTTCTATTTTTAAAACCAGTTAAACTCTTATATTAAGGGGACCCGGTGGTCTAGAAATGGCAAAAATCGATTTTTTGTACCTTCGATATTTCGAAAGAATATACTGGGTAATTTTCAGGCGGAAATTCCCAATATTATAGCTTCTACAGCCCATTAACTAGGTAGAGAGCGGTCAGCGTGCTCCTGTACCTCAAACTTTAAACTCATTTATCTCGCAACGACTTTTTTCCGCCTGGTGTTGTCAAAAAAAAAAAGCTATTCAACCGAATCTTCTGAAATTTTAATATGTGGCTATCGCCCGTACTAGGATCATATATTTGGTATTATTTTGATTAAAAAACTGAAAACCCCCGATTTTTAGAGTATAAAATTCAAAACTTCGTCCTTTTGTCAAATTTTTTTTTTTCTAGTACGAACGACTTTTTCATGCCGGAAATTGAAGTCCCTGATCTCCACAACCGTTTGGTTCCAACAAGACGGCACTACTTGCTATACAGTCCGTGAAACAATGTATTTACTGTGTGGTCGTTTCGGTTAGCAATTTAACTCTCATCTCGGGTCAGTGGATTGGCCATCAATATCGTGTTATATCCCACCTTTGGACTTTTATTTATGGAGATGCGGGGATATGTAAAGTCGAAATGCTTTGTGCATAAACCAACTTCAATTGAAGTACTGGAAGCCAACATTACTAAAGTTATTCGCGAGATGCCGACCGAAGTCCTCCAGCGAGTCATTCAAAATTGGTGTTTACGAATGGCCGAATTACGGCGCAGTTGCAGCCTACATTTGAAAGAGATTATCTTTAAAAAATAAATGTATTGTAAATGGTTCTACCCAAATATAATAAAGATTGCCCCATCTATTTGCATTGCCGTTGTTTTATTTCAATTTAAAATCAGATACCCTTAAATTGATCACAGAACAATTTTTGGAAGAAAGTGATGAAATTAGAAAAAAATTAGATCAACAGCTCTGTTTGGTGGTAGATATCTGCCCTTTACGGGGCTCACAATGAACTTTATAATTATTTCAACAAGTGGACGGCATTACCTCTAAAATAGGGATAATTCAATAACAACATACATGCCAAATAAGCGTACGAAAAAATATTAAAGCTGCAATTAGTGGAACGGTAATCCATAGCCGTAACCATAACATAGCCGCAACATTACAGCATTTGTCGATTAGTCATGCCGCAAACCATAAACAGCTGATACTGAAGTAGAAATATTGACAACATTTGCATTTTGTCATAAAAACAAGGATAATTTTTCGCTAAGTCAATAACTTTTTCGTCGTTCGTTTACATGTAATATAAAAATTGCTATCGCAAATATCAAAACAAATGTAAAGTATTTCACAGCTGCTTACGGTTACGGCGAAAAACCAAAATTTAATAGATACATACGGCCACGGTTATTGTTATGGCGTTATGGTTCGGCACCTATAATCGTTTACAGTGAGGCCCATTTGTTTGATCAGTGCAGCTGATTGCTATGTTTACAGTTATGGTCACGGTACAGCTCGAGTAATTTTAGCTTAAGTCTCATATACTTATTTTACTTTGTGTAATACGCTTTGGTCCTGGTTTAATACGTGTACCATAACATTTCACGGAAAGCCGTTTTATACTCCGATACAAATGCAACCCTGCCCATTCAAATTTTCTTTCTTTTCAGTACCTATGTATGACGTTTTCTTGTTTTTTGAATATGCCTTTCACTGACGTTTACTTGTCATCTATGGTTTACTTTCTATTTCGCAAATATTTTGTTTTGCTGCTTATTTTAGATTGTTATCAATAAATTTTAATCATTGTATTGTTAATTTGTTGTTAAGTTCAGTTTAAATTAGAAAATCATTAAGAATAACCAAAGAGAGAATGCCAGCAAGAAAGAAGACTGGTGAGGATAGCAATGGCGGTGGGAGTGGTAACACATCAGACGCGTCCAAATACGGTGATGATGCATACCGACAAAAGAGACAGAGAAACAATAATGTGAATTTAAAATATGATTATTTTCTAAACTATAATTAATGCACCATATAAAATAATATTTTAGGCCGTGAAGAAAACAAGACAAAAATCTAAAGAAACTGCAACCGAGCGTAAACGTAATGTGGAGCGGCTTAAACATGAGAATATCAAGTTGGAAGCTTCCATTAAAGAGATGAAGGAACATGTGGAAACATTAAAAATTTTGTTGTTGAACAACGTACAAAAGGACGAGCAGGAAGCTGTTCTGCAACGGATACTAAATGAACCCACGGACGATGAGGGCGACAATTTTGATGGCACATAAGTAAATGAAACTCATAATTCGACTCGATTTGTATTTACCTTCATGAGTTTGTTGTAGTAAGTTCTAACTATTCTAATTTTTATGTTGCTACCTTTGTACTCATACTCGGGCATATATGTATGTATGTATTTAATGTTTACAAATATAGTTCATCTATAATCGTTAATTAAGACATGTACCTATGAGTGTACATGAGTACATACATAATTTCTGCGTAAATCTTTTTTGGCTGTTTGAGCCGAGCTCTTCCTATATGTGGCGTACATCTTAATGTTGTGCTACGACGTACTCCGAATGGTAGACACGCACCAATCCATTCGGCTACAGCAGCCGCCTCTAGATATACAAGTTATAAAAATTTTAGCTTACGAAAATGTACATGCCATATATTTTTTGACGCACACAAATCTGTCATAAATGTCTAATTTTCCTAAATATAGTAAACATAAAAAAAAATTGACGCGAACACTTCTGTTAGGTGTTTGGTTGAGCTCCTCCACCTATTCGTGGTATGCGTCTTGATATTTAGTAAACATACTCAAATAGCCGCTGTAGCTATGGTGCGTGACTACCATTCGGAATTCACAGAGAGAACGTAGGTTCGAATCTCGGTGAAACAACAAAATTAAGAAAAAGCGGCCGCCCCTCGGCTATTTATGCCATGAAAAAGCTCATAAAAATATCTGCGTTCGGAGTCGGCTTGAAACTGTAGGTCCATTTGTGGAACAACATCAAGACGCACACCACAAATAGGAGGAGGAGCTCGGCCAAACACCCAAAAAGGGTGTACGCGCCCATTATATATACATATGTATGTATATATACTCAAATATTTTGCAGATAAGATATTACTTGTTCATTCATTAACATTCTCTGGTACTACAATAGTTATCTACCTATCATCCTTGGGTACTACTACGTTTACGGTAACCTACCACATTTTACAATTTCTAATATTTTCAGTAAGTAGTACCTGACTGAAAAGGGTATTTTTAATGTTTTTTTTTTTAATTCTTTCTATAAACCTGTGCAACTTATAATACAAAAAATGTAATTTACTATTAATATACGCTTAATTAAATCCAGTCCCTTTTATGCCCAAATCATAAGAAATGATGAAGTCAATAAGCGCAGCTACGGCATTATTATTTCCAACTAGAATAGGATATTAGTAAATATTATTGGGCATATCTTGTGGAAGCTTTGAATAAATCCGTTTACATATCAAAATTTGTACAAGTATATATACATATGTATTTATGTTTATTACATGTTTTATAAAATAAGTGTCAGTGCTTTTTAGCATACCCATGTAGCAATCACATGTGAGTTTTTTCTTTTGCTTTAGTAACAATTTTTAAAGTACTGTACTTTTAATAAACTAAAAAAAGATATCATAAACTCAAACATTTCGCATTTTATTACTTATATGTAAATCTACCACAATTCGTAAGACTTATCAATCACTAAAAATTTGTTTAAAGTTCCCACACTACCCTGTAATCTAGATAACTAATTTAACTCGCTAAAATTTTATTTGGCAAATTTGAAATTTTACAAAACAAAATCGACACCGACGATAACCAATAACGGCTTAATGAACTTGGTGTGAAAACCTCGAATAAATTATTTGTAGAAGTGTTGATTTTTGTTCTTTTCTCATATGAAATATGCAACATATGCAGGGCGCAAGGCGAAGTGAATTGAATTGCGTAGGGCGTATGACAATATTTTCCAAGAATGGTATTGTACTAGATTCTTCGTGAATATTTTCATAATCTTACCGTATAATGAGACGAAATATTTTTCGAAAAAAACACCATAAATTTAAAAAGTTCAACAAAATTAAACCTTCACTGAAAAGCTGGTGCCAATAGCCATACGTTGTGACTATCCGCACTTAGCGGACAGAAATCGCGACAAATTCTAAGATTTTGCTATTGTACACAGTTAAAGTATTGCTTACTTGATTATTTTTAATTAAAATGATGGTACAAATCATTTAAATTAATTGACAACCCCAAAATATATTAATTAGTAGTATTTTAAGATTTATTTCCGTAAAATTAATACTACGAAACTTTCAAACTATTTGCTAATTGTAAAAAATATAAAGATACTTGGGATACTTTTAGAATAAATTAACGCATAAGAAAAATAGCCTGTTCACACGCCAATACCTTTTTTTGTAAATCTTCAGTAGAAGTAAATATATCTCAGATTTCAAATGGCTATAGTATCCATAAAACATGCACGATTTAAAAGTCAATATTTCTTCTTTAAATTATGACATACAAATTTTATTATTCGGCTCTAGCTAACTAATTTCTTTTAACAATTCTTAAATGTGTGGTTTTGATGTTCTACAATTCAGTCTTTTTATAACAAAATGACTATCAAATAAGCTGCCATAGACTGAATTACAGTTATAGCGAATATAGCAAAATTAATTTAAAATGTTTTCTGTAATCATATAAAATTAATACAAAATTATTAGCCAAAATCTGGCATAAGATTATCACAAATTCTTACAATGTTAATTTCCAAATTTAAATAAATATTTCAATCTTCAAAACATTTTTAGTAAAATATTGACAAAACATAACTAAATAAACAAATTGTTTTTTAATGTCTTTTTCTTAAAGAAATCAAGTTATTCTAATGCATTACGCATAGCAAATAAATTCTTTAGAAACTTGTTTCATATGCCGACCCCATGCAACCCTGTTTATGCAGATGTTTTTTTTTCTCATATTGTTGACGTTTTCTATCTTTTTGGTTCTGCCTCTCATTGACGTTTGCTTTGTATTTCACAATTGTTTTGGTCCGCAGCGTATTTTCCATTGTTGTTAATAAATTTGTAGCAAATTTTAACCATTGAAGTCCAGTTAATGTTTATTTGTTGTTGAATCCAGTTTAAATTGAGAAAAGTATAACCAAAGAGAGAATGCCAGCAAGAAAGAAGACTGGTGGGGATAGCAATGGCGGTGGGAGTGGTAACACATCAGACGCGTCCAAATACGATGATGATGCATACCGACAAAAGAGACAGAGAAACAATAATGTGAATATCAAATATGATTAATTTCTTAACTATAAATACCATACACTACATAAAACAATATTTTAGGCCGTGAAGAAAACAAGACAAAAATCTAAAGAAACTGCAACCGAGCGTAAACGTAATGTGGAGCGGCTTAAACATGAGAATATCAAATTGGAAGCTTCCATTAAAGAGATGAAGGAACATGTGGAAACATTAAAGAATTTGTTGTTGAACAACGTGCAAAAGGGCGAGCAGGAAGCTGTGCTGCAACGGATACTAAATGAACCTTCGGACGATGAGGGCGACAATTTTGATGGCACATAAGTAAACGGAATTTCTTATTGTAAAATAATAGAAAGTATGATATGCTATTGGAAACAAATGTTAAAGTGCACCATTATATTTAACGGATAGGATTGAAATATGCAGAAGTAAAAAACCAATGTGAATTGAGGATTTGTGTGATTTTAGAGTTCGGTATAAACAATACACTAAAGAACAAAAATTAATGTTTTATATATAGGTTTTTTGTGTTAAATACATAACTTTAAGAATAAAAACAAAACTAGATATAAGGATTTAAACAAAAAATCCATTAGAAGTAAGAGAAGTGATACATTGTAATGTGAAATATTGTAAATACTAATAATAATAAAGTTCATCAAAGAAGAAATTCAAAATTCGAGAGATGTGTTTTATTTTCATGAGTTTGTTTTAAGTTGTAGCTATTATATTTTTGATAAGGCGCATTCATAGAGGTAGTAGCACTAGGCCAACAACAATGTTTTGTACATTTGATTATCCCGGCAAAGTAGAAAACAAAGTAAAAAACAAAGAATGAACTTAATAGATTCGTCTTGGGTTTTAATGTTATACTTTTTGTATTTATTTGATATAAAAAAAGGACTGTCTTTGTTCGCTTTGTTTGGAAGTGGGATAATAAAATGAATTCGTACTAAATAGTTTGTACTTATTGAAAAAAATAAAAGAGACTTTTAGTTACTTTTATTTAATATAATAAGAAAGGAGCTGTATTTTTTTATTTTAATTTATTTTTGTTTTGAAGTGTTATAAAATGAATTCAAAATAAATAGTTTCTACTTATTGAAAGAAAATAAAATAGAGTTGTAGCTACTTTTGCTTGCAACTAACTAGTTTTAGAGATGTACCAGGTTTTATTTATATGTTTTTTTTTGGTTCACTATATATTTTATAATATACAAATATATTTTGTATGCTTACCATCAAAAATGTCTAGTTTTCCCAAATGTAGTGAAAATACTTCGTCCATATTTTTTCAGTACTGCTATTTCGGCAGCGAGATAACGTAGTGTATTTTTTGAGTAGTTATTGCCTCAAACGTCTTATCGTGACGCTCTAACAATTAGCAATACAATCCCGATAAGGAAGAAGAAACAAACACATGCTCAGCACAGCGAGTTCATAATAATACTGAATTAGTAAACGCTATCAAACTATTTCTATTCGCTTAACATGCTTTGTTATTGCTTCTTTACATATCTACTTATATGTGATATTTATTATGACGTTTAGCTCAAAAGAGCGATGATTGCAGCCGCTGTACTGCTTCCAATTGATTTCTTGCAATTTCTATTTTGCGATTATATTCTATTCCCCCGAGTAGGTACCTCCACCTCCAATGTTTAAAATTGCATGTAATCAACGACGAATATGGAACAAGTCAAAGCCCGAGTGTCATAAATTGCTACCAATGTGCTCCAGTTAGGCTCACACTACGGAGATAATAAAATAAATTAATAATTTTTGTTTTTGTAGTAATTGTATGTATTTATTTACGTAGGCGGATATAACTGTATAAATGTATGTGGTGATACGCATGTGACGTATGGGCTCATTGATTTGCACCAATAGTCAGTGTTAATTGTTTGTAATCACATTTGTTGTGCATTTTTAGCACGATGTTTTATTGCTGTTGAGAATTAAACCAAGTGCTTCCGCTAATTGGAGCGTTTGGGCTACTAGAAATGTATAGCCACTAGATGTGTTAATATAATTACTATTTCTTGTTGCTGTGATGATTTTATATTTATGTATACATACTTATATATAAACAAATTCTCTGCAATAGTTGAAATAGCAGGCCGATGACTATTATGAAATTTTCAAATTCAATAAAAAAATCGAAGAAATTTATATTCACTTTTTGTGTATTAATTCGATTTTTATAAGGTGAACAAGAAAATCCCAGCCTAATCGAGTCTAAAAGACCATCACTATATAAAAAATATAAATCAATGCATTTATAATGAACTTCCGGTCGAAGCGTTTTGCTTTACATCAAAGACATTTAGGAATAATTGCCAAACAGCAACAAAACAAACAATGCACATCAGCCAGCGTATGCGTGTATGCATTCTATTGCATATTTTAACAAACCCGTGTATAATTCGTGGGACTCGGAAAATTTGGCTACCGACGCGACATTGAATTACACTAGAATAACTCTTGAATGATATATTTTGTTTTTTAAATAATATTTATTATTTAATCTTCCGTTCGAACCCTTGGCGAAGGGTAGAAATAAACTGTTTTCGTTTATTCTATTTGCACTGCACAGTAAAAACGAAAGAACATCGAAAAACGACAAAAACACACACAATGGATAACTAACAACTTCCCCATGCCAAAACATATATGCATACACATGCATACATATAACAAAATTTAAACAAGTGTGCAAGCACATAAGTATTTGTTCCACAGTTTACAAAAGGCACAAACTGTAACGCAGGCAACATCAATAACCACTACAACAATTTCGCCTCTTGTCCCCATGTCTACAATGACGTTCAGAAAATAAGAGCGGCTATAGTCCCCTATGCTTTGTTCTTTATTTGTAGCTTTTTCAAAAGCCTCTGTAGAATATGTGGATATCACATAAGGATGTTGTTTATTCATACTTTTTGTGATCTTAACGAAAATAATTAAATAAAATATAATTTAATAATGTAATTCACAATCGAACGTTGGATATTGTAGCAGGTTAAACTCCTACCTAGCCAGAATTGACACCGACATACCAAACGAAACTAGCCACCTTTTCACATGCCCCATCAAACCCACTCATCTAACATCCTTCGCCCTCTGGACCCAACCTGTCGAAACAGCAAGTGTCCTGGGTCTGCCGTTAGATGAGCTATACGAAGACGACCAGTAATCTACACCATACTGACAGGGTTAAGTATGCTGCTACAACAACAACAACAGGTTCATTTATTTTAACCGCATAATAGTTAATATTTAAATTACAGGTAACCCTCCTACAACGCGATTAATTGGTTCCTGAAAAACTCCGCGTTGTAGGAAAATCGCGTTGTAGGAAACTTTTTTTTCCTCCATTTTTCCTTTTCTTAAACAATATCACGCAAGTAACATTTTAAAGTTTTCTCTTCTTCTTAATCGGCGTATCCATGCTGGATGTTCGCGATTACATACAAACGTCTTTGTGATCTTAGTCATACAGTTGTCAGGTCATATTATTAATGATTTCATTATATTTTTGTCTGTTTTTCGCTGCTGTTGTTAATTCGCCGATTGTTTTTAGGCCTGTCCACTCTTTGATGTTGTCTAGCCATGTCATTTTCTTCCTACCAATTCCTCTTTGTCCTTCAATTTTTCCTTGCATCAGCAGTTTTAGAATATCATACTTGTCACCTCTTGTAATATGTCCGAAATAAGCGACCTTCCTCCTTTTTATGTCCGTAAGCATGTTCCTAGCGGTTTGCATTCTATTTAGCACTACGTCATTCGATATTTTGTCATTCCAGCTTATTTTCAACATTTTTCTTTAACACCACATTTCGAAAGATTCTAGTCGGTGTATGCTTACGGTTTTCAATGTCCAGGCCTCGCATCCATATAAAAGTGTTGACCATACATAACATTTTAAAAATCTTGTCTTTAACCCGTTTGGAATGTCCCGGCGTGTCAGTATCTTTTTGATCTTCATGAAGGCTGTTCTAGCCATTTCTATTCTCCCTCTTATCTCCTGATCATGGTCCCATTGGTCATTCAGCCATACACCCAGATACCTGAAACGTTTTACTCTTTCTATTGTTTTGCCACCTATGGTTAGCCTCGCATAGGAGTAGTCTCTGCTGCTTTTATTTACAATAATAAATTTGGTTTTGTCAATATTTATGTTTAGCCCGAAGTCTTTGCTGTCTTTCAACTTTGTTTACAATAGTTTGGAGATCTTGAAAATTGTTTGTTACTAACGTTGTATCGTCTGCGTAGCGAATGTTATTTATGTATATGCCATTAACTTTAATACCTAATTCTGCGTCATTTATTGCTTCTTCAAATATTTTTTCTGCGTACACATTAAATAATAGTGGCGATAGAATGCAACCTTGTCTCACTCCTCTGTAGATTTTTGTCTCACTTGTGGTGCTGTCTCCGAATCTGATTTCTGCAGTCTGATTCCAATATAAGTTTTGTATACATTTGACGTCATATTTGTTTATGTCCAAGTCTTTCATTATTTCAAATAACTTGTTATGTTCTATTTTGTCAAAGGCTTTCTCGTAGTCTATAAAACACATGCATATATCTTGATTGGCGTCCAGTGATTTTTGTGTAAGCATTTGAAGACTAAATATTGCTTCTCTGGTCCCAAACCCTTTCTTAAAGCCAAATTGTGTTGTTCCTATAGCGGCCTCGCATTTCTGATAAATTCTGTTGTGAATTATTTTAAGAAAAATTTTTAGCGTATGGCTCATTAGACTTATTAGCCGATAGTCCTTGCATTGTTTTGCATTGGTCTTTTTTGGTATCGCAATAAACGTGGATTTTAACCATGAACTTGGATAAATAGCAGTTTCATATATGTGGTTAAACACTTTCATTAGGGTTGGCATTCCACTGTCATTTATAAGTTTGAGAATATCAGCTGAGATTTCGTCACAGCCTGTTGCTTTTTTTGGTTTTGACAATTTTATCGCATATTTTATTTCCGACATAGTTATTTTAAGTAGTGGATCGTCTGTTGAGTCGTTTGTGCTGATATTTACATCTCTTGAATCGTCTTTGAATAATTCATGGACATATTGTACCCAAATATTGCGTTTTTCGTTTTCGTCTGTTATAACCTTGTCGTTTGTATCGTATAATGTATTAATTGTATTGTATCTTCTCAGGTTGCATATTTCCTTTAGTTTTCTGTGTAAATTAAAACTATCATGTAACTTTTCCAATCGCTCTATATCCTCGCATTGTTTGCCCATCCATTGGTTTCTTGCGTCTCTTATTTTGTCTCTGATTTCCTTGTTTCTACGTTTATATTCGTCAATGTTTATGTTCCGATATTTTCTTCTCTCATTCATCAAGTTCAGAATTTCATCATTCATCCATTTTTCTTTTGCTACATTAATTCTTGTTCCTAGTGTATTAGTTGTCAGTATTCTTATCTTGTCAGCAGTATTATTCCACCATTCAATCGGATTTTCACCAGTATTGCAGCTTGTCAATAGTTCATTTAGCTTGTTTTGGAAGTCATTTCTAATATCGTCGTTTTCCAGTTTTTGTATATCGATATGGGATTTTTTCTGTTTTGTTTTCCGTGATGTTAATCGAGATCGTATCGTTGCCAGCAATAAGTTGTGATCAGAAGGAACGTCTACGCCTGGAAGTGTTTTTGCCCGTATCATCGATGATTTAAATCTTTTGTTAATTAAGATGTAGTCAATTTGATTACGTATTATATTTCTCATTCCGTCTTGTGGTGATTTCCATGTGTACAGTCGTCTCTCTGGTAATTTATAATACGTGTTACCAATTATGAATTCCTCTTCTTGACAAAATTGCACTAGTCTATTTCCTCTTTCATTTCTGTCTCCTAGACCGAATTTTCCAGTCACATTTGTTGTTTCCTCTTTTCCTACTTTTGCATTGAAGTCGCCCATGATTATATTTATGTCATGTTTCTTAGTCATCATTAGAATTTTTTTAAGGTCATTATAAAAACTTTCAATCTCGTCATCAGTACAGTCAGCATTGGGAGCATATACTTGGATAATATTTAAATCAACTGGATTTGTTTTCAGTTTAAGGATCGCCATCCTATCAGAGTATGGAATAAATTCGCTAACTTTCCCACAATGCTTTTTCGCGATCATAATGCCTACTCCTCTTCTATGTCTTGAAGAATCATTTCCTGAGTAGTAAAAGTGTACGTCTTTTTTTATGCAGCCGTTTGATTGCCACCATGTTTCGCTTATACCAAGAAAGTCAAGATTCAGTCTATTAAATTCACTGATTGTGTTGTCTAATTTACCTGATTCGTATAAACTTCGTACGTTCCATGTCGCAATATTTAAGTTCCTTAAGTGTTTTCTAATATTTTTACTCCTATTATTTGTGTGTTGTTTGTATGTAATTGTCATGGGAGAGTGTACCTTCAGTGGTTTCCCGTTGCCTTCTGAAGGATTGTTCATTACAATAGTTGTTGACTGCTAATATCCTATTTTTTGTTTTTTGGCCGTTAAATGTCTTATATACACTGGGCATTGTTTACTTGTATATACATGGCTGTCGTCTAAACCCAAATTGAATTTTTCGTTTGCTCTTATACAATTAATACATTTATTTTTGAGGTCGTCTTTGCATTCGCTTGTTTTGTGTTTTCCAAAGCATCTGCTGCAAGTTTCTTCATTTTTACACTCTATTGATTTGTGGTTGTATCCTTTGCATTTAAAGCACCTCGTCACGTCAACTCCGTCATACACCTTGCATTTTTCCCATCCAATACTGACTTTTTCAATTTTTAGGGCGCTCGAGAAATGTTCTTCATCCACTTCCAGTATAGCATTGTAGTACGTTTTGTTATTTTTTTGGACCGCGTATTGTTTCAAAACCTTTATTTCACCTTGCTCCATACATTTGTTTTGCTTCTTCAAGCATTCTAATAACTCTTCATTATTCTTTTCGAAAGACATACCTGTTACCATCAGTTTTGGCTTAAGTGGTCGGGGGATCTTAATCTCGTATTGGTCACTTATATTTTTTTCCATTATTGCTTTAATTTTATTTCTTTCCTCATTATTCACACTATTAATTATCATAGTCCCATTTTGACGTGTTTTTATGTCAGCAAAGTTTAGCTCTTTAGGGTTAATTTTGTTATTCAAGTCTTGTTTTGTTTTATCACTTGTTTGTTTTGTTTTTGGTTTTATTATAATAGGCACACGTTTTTTTAATTCTGGTATACCTTTTGTTTTGTTTGGGTTACTGTTGAGTTTTAACATGTTTGCATATGTGCTTTTGCTTTTTTCCACTACCAATGTTTTGATTTCTTTACATAGTTTTTCACTCTCTTTACCCGCAGTTTCAGTTTGCTTTTTCATTTGTTCCGCTACCTTTCTTACTTTTGTTATTTCCTCTGCATTTTGTTTGTATACCTCCTGTTGGATTTTTAGACTTGCCATTTTTTCGTTGAATTTCTCATCCATCGCTTGTAACAGTTGTGCCATCTCTCTCTTGTTTGTTCTTAGTGCCTCTTCAAAGTCACTCTTATACTCCTTTAGGTATATATTATTTTTATTGACGCTCTCCTGAATATCCCGTATGACTAGATCAACGTTTTGAATGTATGTAACGCACTCCTCGCAAATGAATTTCACCATGGGATGTGTTCCGATTATGGTCGCTTTATAAGTGTCCAGTCCTGAGCATTTTGTTGCTGAGTGGTATATTTTCCCACATACGCCTTCGCACCGGTATCCCGTTTCACCCCGTATTGGCAGTTTGCATTTAACACATTTTTCGTTATCTGCCATTTTGGTCCGTTTGTTTACTTTCTGCGCCGATTTTGTTGTTGTTTTGTTTTACCGCACTGTTCTTTTAATTTCCACTGTTTATTTGCTATTTAAGTGCTATTTAATTTCAGCTCAATTTAACGTGAGCAATTAACAAAAGATCACAATTTTATTCGCCACCGATACGGAGTCTCTATCTCACTTTGTATCAATGTGAATGTATATTTTGGTTTAGATATCACTTCTTTAATTATATTTTTCGCAGAGCGATTCGAAAACACGTCCGTCTT